>CM061160.1:2225000-2377500 GCA_030710495.1 Labroides dimidiatus
ATAAACAAATTTTGACAGAGGTTGAAATTAGGGTTTTCTGAAACACCAGTGTTCGTTTGTTTGTTTGTCTGTTTGATATTAATTCATGTAAAGCTTCTACGGGGGGTACATTCAACTGTAATCAATCCCTAAATTCACTGACAAAAAAAAAAGAAAAGAAAAAGAAAGGAAGCCCAAATAGGCTCATGTAATAACTTTCCTCAACATTTAACATGAAACATTAATGTAGAACAGAAAAGTGTCAGATTTATCCAGACAAAATACAAATTAACTTCTCAACAGGACACACTTTGCCTGTAGACTACTTATTCATCCACAGATCCTCAGGTCTTGACTGAGCCCCAGAGGCTTTTTCTTGGCTCTGCTCATAATTTAGTAAAAGGTCTGTAACAGGTCATGACATTTTGTAATCACGTGTGTCCCGTGGAAATAAAAGGACAGATCTGTGTAAAAGCTGAAAAGTGTGTGTGTAAGTGCACACTGACACCTCTGCATGAATAACTTATCAAGAGATGTCATGTTGGGGACTGAGAGCGAGTCTGACTCCAGCGTACGAGATGCCACGCTTTGCTTGTTACCTGAAATAATGATGATGTAGAGTAAAATATCTATGCCACTCAAACTGCCGCTCCATTCAGAGGTATCCACAGATAAGTGAGGCAGTGTAAGTGGCTTCTAATTTGTTACAAGTGTCTGTGCTGAGTTGTGCATGTGCAGTTAGGAGCACATACCTCCATGATTGTTGAGTCATCTAATGCATCTATAGGGGAAGCTGGGGGTGACTGACACTGGGACTGACTGGATATGCTTCACAAATGATGCCTTTATGATCAAATATCTGGCTTTGATGTGTTTTGTTAGCTGGTGGTAAAGATGCTCCCAAAAGAAGACAAAGTTTAAGCCCGGGGCACATTGAATCGGTCAGAAGTCTCCAGCAGCAGGTCTCCTCTGACTCTCCAAACTGATCTTTCTGTGTCTGTATAGTGACCTGAAGCCCCTAAAGAGTTCAATTAGAAGCAGACTAGTCAATACTGGTCTAAATTACTCCATATATAACAGCTCATCTCTGCATAACACCTCATTAGACAAAAGGTTAGAACACTGGCTGTGCTGTGGGTTATGAGACATGGACCGTAAAAGCTGTAATTGTTCATAACGGGCAAAATGTCATAACAAAAATCTCATTTACCCGCTGGGTCCATTTACAATTGAAGTCAGAGGATTAATATTTTACATTAGGTAATCACACTGAAACACTAGTGCAATTTCATCAGGACATTCATTAAAACTGTAAATTGGATTAGCTTAATAAACACAATGCTTTCTTTTGTTTTGAAGAGGAAAAATAAGTGAAATGACTTCATGGAAAATTAACAGACTGCAGTGCAGATTTTGTTTTTGTTACTGCTGTGATGATACATTTGTTTTTGGCGCTGCTGCTCTTGTCTCATAAGTTTTGCTCTCTGTAGCAACATGGTGAAGAATTTATGCTTTTGTTCTTCTTGCTCAAGGTTCTTCCTGCGTATTACACTCAAAGATCTGTGGCTCAAGAGCTTTGTTTTCTGTCTTCCACAAGAAAGGGAAGGGGGAAATAAAATATTTATCTATTTATCTGCTCATGGTATTATCATGTTTTTACATATTTTAAAATTGGGTTTTGTGCTTCATTCTTTAAATTGTCCATCTTCATCCAAGTCCCTGCGAGTACTTTCTTAGTGATTTTGAAAAAGTCTCTCTTCTAAATTCTATTTCTTAGCGTTGATTTAAAGCACATTGAAGTCTCTATAACAACAACCCGGTGGCTGATGAAGTTTAGTTGTGAGAAGAGAGATCTGTGTTTTTCTCTGCTGAAAATGATTTCTGTGATTAATTTAGTAGTGATGGAGGAGACTGGAGCTGAACTGACAGACAGAAAAAGGACAGAAGAGAAGAAGAAAGATAAACAGGAGAGTGATAGAGCACGAGCTAAAGGCTAAAACATGGGCTAAAGGCTAAAACACAAGCTAAGCTGTTTGTGATAATGTTCATTCCAACCCACATGCAGCAGTTATTCTGCAGTGATCTGATCAAACTTGAGAGTCTGTCAATAAAATGAAGAGTGAGGTTACGTTAGCTCTGATTGGTAGATGAGCAGGACATAAGGATTCACTAACGTTACCTGTTAGCCTACAGATACGTCTCAGAGCACCGGGCTGTGAGCAGCACTAAATATATCCGTCTACTAAACTACAGAACAAACTGACAAAGCTCACTTGTTGTCAGGTTTCAAACAACAGCGCTGTGTAACTGTTGATAAATACCTTACCTCCTCAGGTTGTATGCTGTAGAAAGTTGTCTTGAACAAAGAAAAGTAGTGTTTATAAAGATCTGATCTCCATTCATTTCCAAACAAAAACACCTTGTTGAGACATGTCATCACAACAGTGTGTGTGTGTGTGATTCCAGCCAAAAGGAGTCTCTGTGATCCACTTCAAACAGTGAGTCCTCATAGAGCCTCTTCGACTTGAAGAAAAAAAGTGACTCACTTTACTACTTTTTTGTATTTTTTTTTTTATCTAGATGCCTAGATGTTTTTTTTATTTAAATGTGTAGTTTGGTGTCTCTGTGATCCACATCAAACAGTGAGTCCTCATAGAGCCTCTTCGACTTGAAGAAAAAAAGTGACTCACTTTACTACTTTTTTGTATTTTTTTTTTTATCTAGATGCCTAGATGTTTTTTTTATTTAAATGTGTAGTTTGGTGTCGGAGTATTTTATGACATTTCTACCATTTTAACCAGTTAAAGAATCAGTCCCATTAAACTGTCAAATGTTTTAACCACGAAAACATGACAAGTATTAAAGAATTCACTTTCCTAGAAGTTCTGACAGTGTACTGAGGAAATCAGTTATTTGTTATGAAAAATCATCTCAAAGTATATTTCAAATATTTCACTTCTAAACTTGATAATATGAGTTTGTTGTACTGAGTGAGTCAGAACGTTATAGACATCAGTGGTTTCTCTCTAAATTTAAGTCACTTGGTTTAAAATTATTTTGAATTTCATGTTTACAGTGTAGTAGACTGATAATCTGCAAATTCACCTGGCTATTGAAGGGAATTTAATACATTCATAATTAAATGAGGAAAGAAAAAACTTGCATATTTCACTACAGCTCTACTCTGTAGCATACATCAGTTTGAACCCAGTAGCCTCTCAGCAGTGTGTGTGTAAATGCTGATGTGTTTTAGTGAATGAGATGAGCCGCAGCAGATTAGAACCGAGCACAGCTGCATATATTTAAGGTGATTTCATTTCTACCCTTGTAAAAAAGTATATAAATAAAAGCATTGCTATGAGGAAAATACCACTCTCTGCAGTCATGTACACTTGCCACAACTTCCCACCACATGCAAATTTATGCAAAAGCTTCTCTGGATCTTGCCATGGCAACGTTAATGTATGTGCAACAGACTTTCAGCTACAAGTCAAGCACTTTCAAAGTGTTAGTGACAATTTGTTGCAGCTTCTTAACTGTAAATCTGAAGGAACGACAGTGACAGGATTGCAGTTTTTCCTCCATGTGGTTGTTTAACTTGCAGAGAGGTTGTTATAGAGGCTGTACGGAGCTTAGATGATTCTTACTGCCCCGTCAGCACACGGAGCTAAGCACTTAAAGGCGAGTATCAATGATCCCTGCCTCTTATTCACTCTGCCTTCTTTGACTAACTCGTTCTTTAAATGCGTCTCTCTCACAGGTATGCTCGTCTCAATAGCTGAGGCCCACTGATCCAGTCCTCCCCTCCACCCCTGCCTTCCTCTGTTCCTCATAACGCTGCCCCCCACCTTCCTGTGAGTAAACATGGCGTACACCAGTAAACTGCTGGGCCTGGCTGAGATGGGGCTGAAGTGTGATCAGGAGATCGAGAGGAGATATGAGATTGTGCCCTCGGTGGTCTGCTCCATGTGCTGCCTTTTTGGGATCATCTACTGCTTCTTTGGTAAGTGACACTGCAGTCAAAGTTTTACTCATTAGGGTTGATCTGCAAACATCTAAAGTGTATCGAAAAAAGTGTTCATGCATTAAATGAAAGCAACAAAACATCTGTTTGCAGATATCTGTGTTTAGACCACAATTCATAATCAACAGCAATTTTAAAATTTTAAAAAGGGAGTATTATGCTTTCTTATTTTCTAGAAATAGAGGTATAGTGAAAATGCTGGATGTCCATTCTAAACGTGTGCAAATTTGCAAACCCTTACACACTTGTATGTTGTAGAAATCCCTGAATCAGTCCCCCATAGTGCTTACCAATCAGAGGGAAGGGGGGTTGCAGAAGTGTGAGCCTTAAAGAGACAGTAGCTTTTTTGATGAGGCTGAAATAAAGCTGTGTTGAATGGCAGCCTTAAGCCTGGTTTTATGCTTGTTGCATCCACATGGCTTTGTGTGGATGAATGACATCATTTTAGCAGCCGCCTCCTCTTGCGTGGTTATTTTCATGCAAAAAAATTTCACACACCTCGGAAAATTATGGACTCAGATCAGTCTCAGAATTCAAAAATGCACACAGAAGGATTTGCAGATGTATTTCTCACTTACACGTAAATATATATTGTTCTATATAAATGTGAACAAAAATCCACCAATAAAAAAACAAGATTCACAAATGATGTTGTGAACACTGTATACAGCTTCGACTTCTCTAGTTGAGTTCCGTGGTAGGCATGTGTTTGATACACTGCCCCCCTGAGTTGTTTTTTATTTATATTTATGCTTTAGAAACAGTCACAATGCATCTGAATGCATATAGATGTCACCGACATAGAATGACAGGAAGAGCAAAACAGAGCATAAACCCAGAATGCTGATGGGGAGTCCTTCTTGCCTTGGGTCTACTTTTCTTGGCATAACATCCCATTTGCCATAATTGACAAACTGAGTATTTATCCTACCAAGGATTTCAATTTTATGTTCCTTTTAAAAAAAAGTAATCTGTGATTGAAATGATTTTACACTTTGACTTTACGCTTTAACAAACAGATGTGTTTGAAATTACAATCCTTTGAGATGCAGATTTGTATGATATTTGTCATCTACTTTATTCTGACATCTGCTCTGCTTCAATCATCTAAAGGCTGCTCAGTTATGTGTTCCGATGTAAACAACCCATTTACAAAAGAAATAAGAAAGGATGTGGGCATTACCTCTGATAATCAAAAAGAAAAAGTGAACGTCATCCAGGAGCTTAAATGACAGCTTGATGGAAAGACCACAGGAGGGACATGTAGCTGTGATATATTTCCCGGACGTGTTAGTGCTGGGAAATAATTGGAAGTGCTGAAACAAGCAGCCAAAGAGCCCTGAAATCTCCACTGTTTATCATTTTTCTGTCATTTCTATTTCACTCTGCTCAGCTGCTGTATGAAGTTATTGATTTAGGAGGAGGACAGAGAGGTTGCCTTCTTTCAGGCTGTGTGAATCAATATTAAAATCTCAGGCCTTCAGACGAGGCTACTGTTGCAGTGCTTTTTACATACAGCATCGAATGGATTGAATGAATGGATTGGACTCCACCATGGGAACCTCAGAGTCTGCAGAGTTTTCTTCAAGTATCCCAAACAGATGTCAGACATGTTTAACCCTTTGAACCCGAGGGTCCCCCAACCGGGGGATTTTGACATCACTCTGCAAACACAGCCTGAAATAATGCACTACTCATGAAAGAATACAGTGATGTCCAGTGGCGATTGCTCTAAGACTGCAAGGGAAGCTCAGCTTCCCCTAAAATGTCCCCAAAAAAAGTGTTGCTATGTCCTGCTGTGTGTACATTTCATTGCCTAAATATGCGCTAGAATACCTTCATCTTTTGTTCTGAATCAGCTACTTATCACAGGTAACTGGTGCCACTTCCTTCTCATTCATCCCCGCAGCGTCTCAGCGCTTTAACACAGTCGGACGCTGAGCGTCTTCAGACTTCAACAGTGTAGGGTAGAGTGGGTTGTTCCACTGTGGAAACTGGACGCTCATTGGATAAACGCTGGGCTTTGTCCCGCCCATCGGACGCTCAGCGTCTCTGGGGGTCTATGAGGCAGTGGGCTGGCCTGGACGCTCAGCTTCTGCATGATGATTGGATGATCTTTCTGAGGCTGAATCCTTTTTTGATTGACAGTGAAATGAGCCAATCAGTGATCTTGGAGTAAAACTCTCTACCGGAGACTTTCTAACTTCTACATTCAGTTGTTCTGGACTGATCCAGAGGCTTTATCGATCCCCAGCGAGTTTACCTTTCTTAAAAACGACGAGCGTTGTGTTTAAAGATTCACTCTCTTTTCCTTGAAAAGGAACGGAGGGTAGAATTTACGTTTAAACAAATAAACAAATTTATGATGTAGGCCAGAAAAAAATTGAGCTTCCCCTTGACTGACCAGCAGCCGCCACTGGTGATGTCGCACATCAAATTAAACAGCAGAACCCCCAGGCTACACAACAAAATAAACTTTTTTTACATGCCACAAACAAAACCCAAATAACAACTTAATGAATCACAACATATCAAACTCAGAACAGCTGCACTGTCAACCCACTCACCACTTCCAGCTCTACCGCTGCACCGCGACATGCTAAACAAAAGATCAACACCTCAGATGAAAGCAGAGATAAAGCCAAAGCTCTCTATACACCAAATTATCAGTGACAATGAATTTTCTAAAAAAGAAAAAAAAAGGCCAAAACCTGTTGTATTTGGATGTATTGATCATCATTAGTGACAGACAAATGGAATCTATAGTTTTGTAGATGAAAATATTCAAATGACACAGATGGAGCCAAACTGGGCCCACAGATAGTTCGCCTGAACTCTCTGCACTAAAACCTCTCTAATTTAGTTCTCCTTCATTTTATCACTTTATTTCTTTTGGCAAACTTTTTTTTTTTACTTATTTTTTGACTTTTTGCTGGGTTCCATCATCATTTACTGTTTAACAGTATCACAAACACTCATATTAACTCATGTCAACAAATCACATGTTTTCCCTTTAGTATGACACCAGAATTATCCAAATAGACCTGGTGGTTGCAAAGATATACCCATTTTATTATGGGTGTGCAATTTTTGACCAGAGACCTGAAAAATCAGCTCAGGGTTCAAAGGGTTAAAGTCCAGACTTTCTGCCGTTTTTTAAAGAAAGAAAAAAAAATTAACTTCCTGCTTCTTATGGAGAGACTCGCCTCATTTCTCCCAGCAGCATCATCAAGGAAAAACGAGGCACAGAGTTTAATAAAGACGTCTTTATTTTGATCCCCCTGTGCAAACACACAGACTCAAACTGTATGCAGACATGCTCTCATATATCAAGACTCTTAGCTCCTGACACAAGGTTTAATTTTGTTCCCAGTGAGTGACCGTTTTTAATTGCATCAGGAGCATTAAGACCTCACTCTAATGAGTTCAGATGTAAAGTCATTACAGGAATGTGTAATCGATGAATGATTAGAGAGAGAGAGAGAGAGAGAGGAGGTTCCCATGAGGGTTAAAAACTAAGCTATAGAGTATCAAAGTCCTCACAAAACATTACAGGAAATGACATTTCATGTAGAATACTTCATGTGGTTTTTGTACTCAGGTACTCTGCTGTTTTGTAGTGAGAATTACAGAGAATTTGATCCGGTAATGTTCTTGTGAATTGATGTTTTTGGAAGAACTGTATAAACAAACACAGGCACTCAGATCATTTTCTATGCAATTTAGTTTGAGGTTCAGAAAGTAGAGACTTAAATCCTCTTTAAAGCTACTGTAAGAACTTCCTGTTGGTTTCAAACAGCGACTTTCAGAAGCACAGCTGCCCTTCAAGTGTTCAACTGAGGCTGACTCCAACTGCTAATTAATTCCCAGAAACACAAACAACAAATATGAACTCATTTGCTGCCAGCCATTTTCAGACCCTTTTTTCCATTTTGATCAATCTTTCAAGACCTACAGTATATTGTGTTCTATGACCTGGTAAACTCAGAAAGTACCAAAAGAAAGACTAGACACTCTTCTTTCACTTCTCTTCCCTTTTTTTTTTTTTTTTTTTTTTAACAAAAAGGTACTTTTATCGATAGCACTTGTCTCTGAAGCTCCATCCTTTGATACTCTCCATGGTCTGTCGTCTTTTCTCATGATCACGAGACTCTCTCTCTATCCGAACTACAGCAACACATTCTCTGTTCAAGTGTGAGCTGCCTGAACTTTTCCAACATGCCACGTCTCTGTCCTCTCCCATCCTCCTCTCATGTCTCTGCTAATGTCTCATTCAAAGAGAGCACTGCTGTCACCTAACAGCAGTTTACAAGCCTGATATTGATGGACAAGCTCTAACAGACACCTCCCCCATCCATTTACATGTGAAATTTGCGTCTAAAGAAGCAGTCATTGTTTGTAATCAAATTGACGTCGTTAGACATCAGAGGCAGCTAATGAGTTAATGATAATCACTTGTATTACACTGCTCACAATAAGTTATGGATATTGTTATTTACATGAGTGCTTTTCCTATTTGTTCTGAGTTTTAATGAAATAAGTAATAGTTCCCTTTGATATTACTATTAATGACTGAGAAGAAACACCGTTTTCATCAGTTTCTTACACCAACAACTTAGACAATAACAAAGATCGCCCCAAATAACCAAAATCAACAAAGTCATTAGCAGGTCTTTTCACCATTTGCTGCAATGACATCTTGACAGCATCGTCTCATGCTCCTCACCAGCCTCATGATGTTGTTCTGAGGCGATGCGCTCCACTCCTCCACAAGTGCTACATGCAGTTCTGCCAGGTCACGTGGGGGTGGGGTACGAGCATCCAGTCTCTGCTTCAGCTGGTCCCAGACCTGCTCTTTGGGGTTCAGGTCAGGGGACATTGCTGGTCATACCACATGAGGCACTCTGACTTCCTGAAGTCCAGCTGTGACAATTCTGGCACCATGTGGTGGAGCATCATCATCCATCAACAGAAAGTTGGGGGTGTGCTGGTGGAATTAGGCGATGATGATGGTTCTATGATGTCTCTGAGGTAAGAATGTACAGTGACTGAGCCATCTACAATCATCAAATCTGTTTTGTGCTGACTGGTGATGCCTGCCCACACTGTTGCACCTCCTCCACCAAAGCCAACCCTGGGGACCATGTTGACTTTGGTGTATTGTTCACATTGCCTTCTCCAGCAATGCTGACAACCATCATTTCTGTGCAAGGTGACCCGACACCAGAAGTCGCGTTAACCGATTATTCTCCATCTTTGACAGAAATTTTAGAGCAATGACAGAAAAATCTGAGGGTTGCCCGTCATTTTGATGGATTAGAAACCCCAGCAGTGATCCAGTCCACTTTCACTGTCCCACAGCCATCCATTAATCACCTATCACCTGCAGCAGACCCCCTGTCCAGTTATTGGTAAGCATGTAAAATTAATGAGGTATTGTGTTGTCCTTATTATGATCTCACGTTCTCTGACATGCTTGCTTGCCTTATCCCTTAAAACACTGGCATAATTTGGCTCTGCTACAACTGTGACCGCCTCCCTTGTACATCTGGATGGCATGCTCCAGGATTTCCTCCTTTAAGTGAGTTCTGGTAGGATCGGGAAACATGTCTTTCAAAGACTCGTGCAGAGTGCTTGGGACTTCACTGGGTGAAATGTTTTCAGTCTTAAAACGCTTGCTAAAGTAGCACTGGTCATTCCAGTATCTAGTAGCAGAACGGGGCTTCAGCCTCCAGAACAAAATCAAAACAGCCACCAGAAGTCAGCTGACTGAGGCAAAGACACTGAACCTGATACTGATCTCCTCTGCCGCGAGAGAGACACCAAGTTCTTGAGGAACATCTGAATGCCTACTACTGACCTGAGGGCGTGCTATGGTCAGGTGTCTGTTAAGTGACGTCATGTGATCATGGCTGCTTGAATGATGAACTGAGAGTGACTTACTGACAACACCAGCTTTTTATACCCCCAGAATGTTGAAACTGATGCCACATTGAAAAGGGTTGTCTTTTTGTATTTTTTGGTATTGGCCCCAATATGTGAGGCTCACTGTACACAGTGAGACCATTACATGGAAAACACTAAATGAGGTGTGTCTATCACCCTCATACATTTGGCTCCCTATCCCAAAAATCACTGAAGTGACACCTTCTGTATGAAATCCACTGAGGACCTCACAATATCCCTAACTTATTGTGAGTAGTATTAAACAGAAAATGGTGCTCTCCATATAACGCGTAAAGTAAAAGTTTTTGAGCAGCATTCCCTTGGCTGTTTTTAAATCAATATTTATGTATGTTGTAGCCCTGAAAAGCTAAGCTGCATACAAATATACAGACATGGGTTCACTGAAGCACACAGACGACATTAACATTCATTGTATCTGTCCTGGTAAAGCATCAGCTGCGTCAGCTCCTGCATTACAAACAAGTTGCCCAACAACTCTATTGTACAAGGATGACAGCAGTTGGACATGTGACTGGATGGAGGAATAAATAAGGAAAGAATTGCTTTTGTTCATCCTCACCTGAAAAACGGAAGAAAATGTCAAGTTGCCCTTGAAGACGGCATTGTCTCAATAAAGTCTGTTTATTTTGAGCTTACACTGTAGAAATGAAAACTTAAAATTATTGACCTGAGCTAAGTAAACAAAAGAATGTTCTGTTGTGTTGCAAACTACTTCATAATTATCTCAGCTACCTATATTTAGTCTGGTGGGTAAAGCTGGTCTCATTTCGTAAGTTAATTTGGCAAATTGAAAAACTTAGAATTCTTAAAGTATTCTTCAGCAAAGAGTGGGGTCTACAGCCCAAATCTACAGGGTCTTTATCTACACGTCAGATTCTCTAATGTGTCACCATCTCTCCTGTTCTCCTGTCCTGTGTGGATTTTTTCTACATAAAGGTGATTGTTTTTGTTTGAGTGTTGTATTGAAACTACAGCTGATCGACTGATGGTGAGCTGGGTAGGGTCATCATCTCCCAGTCGGAAGGTCAGGGTTTGAACCTTGCTCCTGCAGTCACATAAGAACACTCATATGTGAATTTGTGAGATAAAACTGATGGTCACCTACCATAACAGTCTGTGCTATCAGTGTGTGGGTGGGTGAAAGAGACCAGTAGTGTTAAGTAATGTTCTGAACATTAAGTTTACTTTTCATAATTCTTGGTATGTAGAACGTAAAATATTAAGTTATAGTATCTGTAAATAATCAATTATCTCAGAAAAAAAACATTAGTTGGTTCAAATGTATACATTTTTAGTTGGCCTCAGAACTAAAAAATCCAGAGCAGATACACTGATAAAAATTTCCTGCCCAATCTACTTAAAAAAATTGACGCAACTTTTTGCATAATTTATTTATGTTTCAAAAACTAAAGTTTTCTTTGTTAAGAATACTTGATTATGTTTGTACATGAAAAAGAAAACTCAAGTAATTCAAACTTAATTTTGTTAATTAAATCTAACAAAACTAGACTTTGTACATATAACTTATATTTTCAAAATAATAAATAATATTTTTAAGTAAAGCCAACTTGATTTTAGTCAGTCATCAAAACAAAACTTGATTTTGTATTTGGTACATGATTTTTTTGATATTAATATTAGACTTTTCCTTTAAATGCAACTTAATTTTACTAGTACATCAAGCACAATAATTATAGTAGCAATTAATTATTTTTTTCAATATTTTTGATAATTTTATCCAGGAAAGTCTACTTAATGTTATTAAGTTGACTGGACATAAATTATTACATAAACTTTACTAAATGCTATTTATATATTCATTCATGACTATTGATTTTCATATGTTCTAGTGTTACATCAAAGTAAAATGCAAAATTTAAATGTTTGTTCCTTACAATATTGCAAAACAGCAACTTTGATACAAATATGTAAAATTAAAAGTCCATTAGCAATGCCTTTGAGAAAAAACAAAGCCACTACCCAAAATTAAAAGGGGAAAAATAATGACAAAGATTCTTTCAAAGTCTTGTACCATGTCTATTTTATTGACAAACTACAATACATAGACAAAGATGTAAAATCTTGACAATATCAGAAAACCACCTTTCTAAAATGAAAAACTGCCTGCCCTCCTGCCTTGGCCTGAGATTCATCTACTAGATGTGATTCAAACTCATAATGAAAACTGCAAGCATTTTTAAACATTTTGACTGTCTATTATCAAGACCCACGATGTGTCAGCCTGAATTAAAGAGGGATGAGAACCAGACAAGGCAAGTTAAACATCAACTGAGATTACATAAATAGATTTTTTCTTTCTTTTTCTAGGACATCTGTTTTTAACATACCTTGACATGTTTCGGCGGAAACTTCCGCCTTCTTCAGAAGTGTCACATGGTGGTTGGTGTGACACTTCAGGTGCAACAAAGTTACAAAACTTGCAAATCCATCCCATAAAAAAATCAAAGAAAACAATTTCTAGATGCTGTATCAAAGGCCATCCAGGAGTCATTTGGTGGATTCTCTGGTGGAGATTAGTTGACCGACTGTCCATGTATGTCAGATATGTGTGAAATCCAGTTGCATTCAAGGACCATGGCTTCTGTTCAGCAGAGTTAACCTCTCCATATGACGGTTCATCTGACCTAAATTGTGGGGAAAAAAGGAGTGGCTCAAAACATATTCATTTATATGAATTATTAACATTGGCAAAACCAATTTTTTTATGATAGACTTGTGCCATCAGTTTCACCACAAGGTACATCATAAGAATTAACTAAACAATGTAACTCAAGATTTTAATTTATTTAGGTGAGAACATTTTTTATGGACCATGAGCCATTATCAACATCAACTGATGTCAGAGTGAAACAAGTATTTTGTGAGCAAAATGTGTGTTAAAATGTTTAATCAACAAAGTAAAAATGACAACCTAATGTGGAGTTAGAGCTGGGCAAAGAAATTGTTTAAATCAAGTAATTGAAATTATCTTCTGCAGAAGATTTAAAAAATTAAAAATCAAGATTTTTGGTAAGTAGTTGCAATTTTTTAAGAAAGTTACAATTTTCAAGAGTCTGCCATGTAGTTTTTGCACAAGCACTTTAATAGGCTTGTATTTGATATTTAAGTAGATTGAATATTGAGTTTCATGCTAATACTGTAAAAATACCTCAGCCTTTTAGTGTTTATGTAGACAAACCTGCCTACATTTATACTACATAATCAACCTATTATGACCCAGACTTTGACTTTAAGAGGGAAACATTTAGACAACATAAAAGCAAAACTTGATTTGTTTCATTTTAAAGTCACTGGGATTTAGTTTCTTTCAGGGAGGGAAAAATCAATTAAAATCGTAAATCTAGTGTTGTGGAAAAAAATCTGAGACTTTATTTCTAGGCCATATCACCCAACCCTATGTGTAGAATGCAACAATATATGCATTTAAAACAGATTTACTTGCAAAATTCTCTTATTGTACATCTGCACAAATATTTTATAAATCTAAACTGATATGTTTAAAACGTATGTCTAGTGAAATTGAAACCAACTTAAGCACTTAAACTTGTATTTACTATGATCATTTCAACCATTATTAGTACTATGTTAATACTAGTATTGTTATTGTGCAGACTTTCTTGACATTTGACATTCTGACACATTTGGGGCCTTTAAGTTGAGTGAATCTAATTGCTGGCATACTTTAACCACTAATACCAACCAAGTAATTGAACATACCTTCGTTCAGTGCAGTCTGTGAAGATCGCCAATCAACCTGTAAAAGGCAAGTGTCTCAAGAAGTATCTTGGCAATAATACAAACAAAAATTATTGCTGATGTGAGTTCTTACATGCCTCCATGACTGATTTCATAAACACTTGATTCCAAAAGAAAAATTATTTTCTATGGTTTCTGGGTCTCTCTTGTTCCTTTAGGTGTAATAAAGAGGCCGAAATGTACAGTCAAAACAACTGACAAAAATAAATAAATAAAAAACCTACTTTTGTCTACATTTCTTTTTACTGTTGGAAGTATCTTGCTAGTTTTAGGGTGATAATGACTAGCATAACTGCCTTATTAGTAATGTCAATGTAAGTATATCTCTCATTAAACACATTACAAAAAGCATTTAAGTAGGACTTCATAATGAAAGCCCAATGAAATAAACATTGCAGTTAAGTGCTTTACTTTTGAAGCAACTTTTCCTTATTTAAATTATATATTACAAGGCGAATTACATCTTTACTGTGGGAAAAAAAACATCGATCCTCTGCTGAAAAGTTAAAACTGCAATAGAAAATGCAGCATGGCGGTCCAGCTACGTGACGGTTTCTGCCTGTATTGGCGAGAAACGGCGCCATATCTAGCAAAGTTTAACCAACAGACCAAGCTGGCCACCAACCGACTTACAGACTTGCTTTGGGGGTCTAAGAGCGCGGTCACACTAGCCAAACGTTCCGTGCCGGGCTCAGGCACGATTGCCCCCCCGCAGCGCTGCTCCTCAGCTGGCCAGCATGGCCCGCGGTCACATTACTCCAGACTTTAGGCAAACGCACGGCCCGCCTACGTCACAGTGAAGCGTCTTTTTACATGCAGCGCGGTCTCACAATGAGTCACAGAGAACAGGATTATAATTTTAGTGACTTTTTGGCTCATGTTAAGTTGTTTTGGTCCGACGCAGCTCTTTAACACCGGCGTTATTGTTAAGAGGAGCATTCGCGGCGATCGTGTCCGCGTGCTCGCGCACGTGCACGAAGCGTTCCGTGCTGAGGCACACCTCTCCGAAGCGTGCCAAAAAATAAAGAAAAAGAAAAGCGTTCCGCGCTCGGGCACGGAACGCTTGCGGTCACACTGGCCAAACGAACTGGACTTTAGGGCTGAACCGTGCCTCGGCACGGAACGTTTGGCCAGTGTGACCGCGCCCTTACATCCATGGCACGCAGCTTACATTAGTTCTTGCTAGCTCTTATATCTTGTAACTTAAGGTCTTTATGGGGCTAAAGCTTGCAAAAGTTTATTGAACAAAACACCCGAACTGGAAAAACATCATCAGTGAATAAATATAAAACTTTACTCTTACCTTTACTCTTGTGCACGTGTAAAATTCCAACCTTGGCTTGCTTGAGCTCCATAATGGCGTTCACCTTCGCGTTTTTCAAACCAGTTTGGGCTTGTCCCCACAAATCGTCTCCCACAATCCACCACAAGGGGCGCAATAGCTCATGGGTAATGTAGTGATTGGCGCTTATTCAATACCAAACGGAAACGAGTTAACATAACAAGGTCATTTTTTGTTGTGATTATGAACTTAAGAATATAAGTTTCTTTTACACTGAATATTTATGTTTGGGAAAAAAAGTTAGATTCCTCACATTCTTGACAAATAAAAGGTAACTCACAACTTGATAGATTTAAGTAAACATGCAAACTTAAAATTTTCATGCTGGTATCAAAATATATTTTGCGTAGTATTTACTTTTACCCAGATTTATTTTTTTCAGTGTAGGTGCCTTGAAATTTTGAGTTTACACAACTTTTCTGTTTTTACAGTGTACTGCTTGTTACAGGAGTCAAAGAACACACTGGTTTCAGATTGCAAGTTAATTATCTTGAAAGTAAATCAATGTGTTTGGAGCTTTCCATTTAACACCAGCTCTGACTGACTGTAGTGGACATAAAGTTTATCAAAACACACAGTTAAGTGACAATAATGAGAGGTAATAGCACCATTATTCTACAACCCTCTTCAGTTCTTTGACATCTCTTATCTATTTGTGCATCAGCATACTCAGACAAAAGAGGAGATGAAGAGGTGCAGTTTCACTCGCAGTGCCACATGCTGCTCTAAAACCAAACAGGATAACTATGCATAACGCATATTGTTGACATTTCACAGAAACCCCACTGTTACATTCAGAAAGCATCACGGAAAAGCTTCATCCTGTCGGCTCACAGTCATCAAATTGAGTTTCCCTGCTGATAGATGCTTCGTGCGTTATAGGATTTTGTTCAAATGAGTGTTTTTCAGATGAAAGGGTAACTGTCTCTTATTTTCAAGCAGGGGAAAAAGAAAATATATATATATATATATATATATATATATATATATATATATATATATATATATATATATATATATATATATATATATATAGTTGCCGCAAAAAGGTGAGTGAGACATAATAACAGTGAGGGGAGGAAAGGAGGGAGGGGGGGCAGGAGCTGGATCAACCAGAGTGAACAGATGGGATGGAGGGTGTGAGGGCTACAGGGAAAAGTAAGGGGAGCAATGAGGAACAAAAGAGGGGAGTAACGGGTTTGAATAAAGAAAGAGAGGACAAGATGTGGACAAGGAAGAGCTGCTAGGGATGAGTACTTGTAACTCATTTCAGAAAGTAGTCTCTGACTGATGGAGACTTTCTTATACAGTGTAGGACAGTCTTGGCAATTTGTGGTGGCTGTTGACAAAATCAATTTTCTGTACTCAATGTCAGACTTCTGCTCACGTGTGCAGGCTGAAATAAATCCATAGAGAGGTTTGGTCATGAGGAAAGTGTGTGGACCGAGGGTTGGATGGGAGGAGGAGGAGGAGGAGGAGGAGAATTGTGTGGCTCGGCTGTGCAACGCCTGATTACACAAAGATAACAATCCAATGTTGGTTCCCCTTGAGACACGGTCCAGTCAGATGGAGAAAAAAGAAAACAGAGCGAAAAATAAGAAGACACAGACATTAATAAACACAGAAGCGGGGATGAGATTTAGACTGTTGATACGATGAGCTTCTTTGCCTTCTTGTTGAGCATAAAAATGGAAATGATGCACTGAGAGTCGAAAACCAAGGGCAGGAGGGACAACACAGAGCAGCTGTTCTATTCAGAGAGGCTGTTGA
This sequence comes from Labroides dimidiatus, assembly GCA_030710495.1. Taxonomy (NCBI): domain Eukaryota; kingdom Metazoa; phylum Chordata; class Actinopteri; order Labriformes; family Labridae; genus Labroides; species Labroides dimidiatus. The sequence continues at coordinate 2,241,860 of CM061160.1, forward strand.
CTAATGAATGTGGATGACCTTTAGTTATACAATGATTATCATACTCTAAAGCAGCTTCACCGAGGTTTGAGGAGACAGTTCATCCTCCCTTATCTGTATTTCTACTGAGGTAATAACACTGCCAAAATGAAATTCTCCTTTAGTCACCTCACTTAGGGTAAATTAAAGCTATCAATTCTTTTGCTGTTCTTTGTTATTCCTCCACTAAACACTTTATCCCTTCTGTTTGGATTTAATTACGTTCATTAATTTTCTTTAACTTCTCTATAACCGAAGGCAATCCACACTTCTTTAACTTAATAATTGAAAAATTCAACAGAATAACCTTTGTTTAAAGGTTTAAAATGAAATTTAAACACCAGGACTTACTTTATGTTTTATGTTTTTAATGCAGCTAATGGTGCGTTCACATGCCATGGTCTCACTCATCCACATTCAGTTTTAGACGCCTGAAAGAGGCAGGCCAAGAGTCAACTTTAGCCTTTGTACATGGGGCACATGCAGAGCTGGACCTACCTAATGTTGCGCCCTAGGCGAGCTTTGAGATGCTGCCCCCCTCCATGAGTGATTTAAAAGAAATTAAATTTGGGTATCCTATTCTAAAGTCTTGATACACCCCTGCTCGTCAGCGTGTACCTGGCTCCAGGTAGGTTATGTTGCTCTGCTCATCAGCAGATGGATTTATGCTGAATGGAGTGTTCAGGTCATGGAGTAGAGGGTTACAGTGAAAGATGGGACTCCACTTTTTTCAGGTAAAAGTCAAACAACCTCTCAAGCATTTCATGGCAATATGCCACCCTCTCTCCATTTAAAATTAATGTAGATCGCCCAATGGCAACCGTCTCTCTCTCTCTCTTCCTCCCTATCATCAGCAATTTTCTTCGGTTGGATGGGGGTATTCTGAAGAAAACTGAAGTATATTTCTTCACTCTCTAAAGCAAAAAATATCACTGCATGATCTCTGGGCTCACATCAAAAAAGTTGCCCCTCCCTCTCAGAGAGGGAGCAGGTCAGCCAGAGGAGGAGGAGGAGGAGGAGGAGGAGGAGGAGGAGGGCGCTCAGCAGCAACTTGACGTGATAATAGGGGCGCTCCAGCACTAACCTGACGTGGCCCTCAAATAGATTGTGTCCTGGGCAGTCGCCCACATTGCCCATAGCAAAAACTGTCCCTGGGCACATGTACATGAATATAAACTGCTAGGCTAAACCAGCACCCCTTATTGATTTTTCTTTAATAATGTTTTGTTGTTGTTGTTGTTGTTTTTGGGGCTTTTTATGCCTTCAGAGAGGACAGGACAGTGGATAGAACAGAAAACAGGGAGTGGAATGGAGTGGAGTGGCATGTAGGAAACTTGCCACAGGTTGGTTTTGAAGCTGGGCTAACAGCCTCATGGGACGTGTGACCAAACCAAACCAGGAAGTCATACCAGCACCCCAGGATGATAAATTTTAAGGTTCTGCAATAATAAAGTCATGCATAGACTTATGAACATGAACAGAGCTTCAGGGACCATTTGGTATTTGAAGAGGTGCCGTGAAGCCCAAAGAGCCAAACCTTGAAATATGAAAAACTCTTTTTAATAATCTGTTACTAAGAGATGGGTTGATACGATGAACAAAATGAGGTGTGGATACCAAAATCAATTTGGATCAGGCTGTAAATATGTTTCATTCGACTGTGTTTGGCTTAAGCAGTGATTATAACTATTGGCGTCAGCCTGCAGTGGACACCTGGGAACTGTGGTTGTTTGCACTTGAGCTGGGTTGTATATGGCTGCTGCTTGTGCAAAAGCTGCAGATTTAAAAGATGAAGTTCAGTGCAAAGAGAGTTAAGTTTATGTACTTTGGAATCTGAGAGAACTGTTCAGGTTTATGAAGAGGCGCAAAGACAGATTATCTAATTATCGTAACATCTACACAAACCAAAACTTGTTTTAGTGGCTCATGAGAGCAAACTAAAGCTTGAGCGTTTTATTAAAAAGAGATCATCAGTCACAAGGAGCCAGATGCCTCACAATGCTATGTTCCTCTCCTCTCTTTCAGGCTATCGATGCTTCAAGGCCGTGTTGTTCCTCACAGGCCTCATGTTCGGCTCTGTGGTCATCTTCATGCTGTGCTACAAGGAGAGGGTGATGGACACGCAGCTCAGTGTTGAGGCGTCAGTGGGCATCGGCCTGGGCATCGGGACGCTGTGCGGCCTCGTGACCATGTTGGTCCGCAGTGTGGGGCTGTTTATGGTGGGCCTGCTGCTGGGCCTGCTGGTCGGAGTGGCTTCACTTGTGGTGAGGAGACATTCAAAGCAGTCCTTTCCTTTTTGTTGCACATCTTTTTCCTTATGCTTCGACTGAAAATACCACACTGAAAGAAAAACTAAACCTCCTCTTTTTTTATCTTGAAGGCAATGGAGGAGTTCTACCATCCGAGGACAGTCTGGGTTCCCCTGGGTATCCTTCTGGGCTCTGGGACCTTATTTGCCGTCCTCACTCTTCAGTGGCAGCGCTGCTTTGTCACTCTCTCCACCGCCACATTTGGCTCTGCCATCATCACAGTCACCGTGGATTACTTCATAGAGCTGTTTGCCTTGGTACACTACATCTACGAGAGACTGAGGGTAGGCTTGTGCATGTGTGTGCACATGTGTGTGTGTGTGCATGTGTGGTTTAATGCTCTTTATTTTTGACACAGTACCACCAGAGTTTAATATCAGGTTGCTAGACATGGTCGGCCTTGGCCGGTTTAAGTCAATATCATAAGTCAGCACACATAATCACACTAATGCAAACATTAAAAAATTCAATAGGCCATAAAAGAGGCGTGCACACTGTGAAACTGCTAAATAAAATCAGTGTGATTGAAGAGATAGACAATGTTACTGTAGAAAAATCTCTTTGATGAAATATCCGCCCGTCTGTTTCTGAACACTGAGTCATATCCAAATTTTGGCAGGACTTAAACTTATCTCAGCTGTTATTAAATTTGATACCTGACTATATCAGAAGAGAGCAGGAGTATGAATTGGGCACATTTTGTACTAAACCAAGTTCAATCTTCGCAGGTGGCACCCAAGAGGCCAGTGTGCTGGTTTACCTGGGTCATCTTGGGGGTGTGGCCTGTCCTGGCCTTACTGGGAGTGCTGATCCAATGGAAGGTCACTGCGGAAGGATTTTCCCACACAGAAGGTGAGGAGTGCTGCAGCCGTCTATTAATTTAAAGTCTAATCCTGATACATTGCAGTAGCACTGGATTTAATATTCTGCCAGGTTTTTTGCTGCAGAATGTAATACTTAATATTTGAAAATGTTAAAGGGAGCAGAAAATTTAACTGGAATGAGCTATTTTTTGAGATATTAGAAATCAAGACATGACTTTCAGGGTACTGGCAAGGTGTGAAAGTTCACTATTATCATAATTATTAATGTAGTAATAGCATGATAAATCAACACCTAACCATAAAATAACATCATCAGTCCTTGTTTTTTCCCTTTTTAAGTCAAAGCTATTACTTTTCTAAAGGTTTAATGGCTTATTTTGTGTTGGTAATTGTACATTACCCTTTGGAACACCTGTTCAACTGTTTATTAATCTAATCAGCCAATCACATGGCAGCATTCTGACGACCTCCTGAGGTACAAACCTGAGCATCAGAATGGAGGAAATGTGATTTAAGTGATTTTAAAGGTGGAATGGTTGCTGGTACCAGAGCCTGATATTGAAAAAAAATGCTGAGCCCAAAATGTAACAACCTTTTTGCCCACAATGTTCCAGCTTGTTAAATTTTGGGTCGATTACATTATGGGTCTTATTACATTTATTCATTACATTATCAACCACTTATAACATTTTGGATTTAATTACATTTTTAAAAAATAAATTTCAGGTCATTGTTACAAATCTGGTTCTGACAGGGCTGCTCTGAGTACTTTCTGTTGATTTCCTGGGATTTTCACTCACAACCATCTCCAGGGTTCACAGTGAATAGCCTGAAAGAAGAGTGAGCAGCACTCTGGGTGTGTTACTGTCAAGGTGTATCACACCTGGCTTGTTTGGGGCAGTTGATCTGAAATGAACCTAAAGTCTGGTTTGTTTGAGCATATGTGAACACAGCAATCACACGATCCTGGATATAAGATGAGCCTTTTCCCTACGACAGATTTTTGAGTAAAATACTCTTCAATGACAAAATCTTGTTTTTCATGAAGAACGTTTGCACATCCACAACTCTACTCTGCTTTCTGTATCGCGCACGGCAGAGTTCCGATTTCTGACCAATGAGAGGAAAAAAAGATCACACCTGGTATTTGTTTACAGCTGTGGACCACAAGAGACTTGCCGTGTGAACACAAACGAACCAAGTGACAACTGTAACAACTGGATCATTTTTGCTCCTGAATTGGGAACAGAGCAGATGATCCACAGGTGTGAATAAGTAGCCATCATGATTCATTTTCCAAGAGTTAAAAGCAAACATGGAGAAGCAGCATTCAGCTTTTATATTCCAAATATCTGAAACAAACCCGCAGAAACTCTGCTGAAACTCTCAGCTCCTTTAAATCCATTCTGAAGACTCACCTTTTTACAGCTGCTTTTTTTTGACTACTTTAACAAATCAATCTAATATCTTTTTTTAGTGCACAGTTCTGCACATGCTTATATTTTATGAATCCGTTTCAACATATTTGAACCTTTTTTTGCCATTTTTATTTATTTATTTATATTTTGCTAGAACCAAAATGTTTTCTTTAAATGGATTTTTAATTGTTTTCTTTTAATGTGTTGTCTCTTTAATGATTATTTGTGTGTCCCTGTGAAGCACTTTGAATTGCCTTGTTGCTAAAATGTGTTGTCTAAATTAACTTGCTTTGCAAGTTTGCGAGTGTATGTGGAGGTTAGGGTGACATAGAAAGGCCAGTCGAAGCCGCTACAGCAAGTTTAGAAAACTCACAAAATTCAAGGACAGTAGTGAGCAGACAATGTCTGAGGCTGAGAGGAGGGACAGAGAGGGATGAATGGAGGGTCTTAATGAAATCTATCCTTACACAAATGTTAAACACAGCCAACGTCAGACAGCCAGAGTTCCATCCTGTAACTCGGGGGAATTGGATGTGCTCTGAAACAGCTGAATGAAGAGAGGCAGCAGCACTCACCTCCCTGTGTCCGCTTTAACTTTATGCTAATGTGAGCCACAGGCTGCTGTAAAGGCCGATGCACACCTGTTAGAAAAAGGTTTAAAGATGTTTGATCAAGCTTAAATCAGAAATCTGTTCAGACAGGGAGGGATAATCTGCAAGGTCTGTTTTTCAGCCTCAATATTGGAGCTTAGATCTTTGATAGGGTTCAACTTTTTGAGTTCAGATTTGAAGTCAAGTTACAGTTTTATCAACCATCTCCATGGGAGGCTGTGTAATAAGGGAGGACTGGTGCTAAATGCACATGCTGAAAGTGAGCATTAAGACTGGATTAAACACAGTTATATTTAATGATGCACAACTCCTGTTTGTTTTTTAATTTGACTGAAAGTTTAATCTCAGTTCCTCTGAAAGCATGTCAACCACAGATAAATGATGAAGCTCTCACTGTCACAAGCTAGTGCCATTTTAAATGATTAAAAACCTATCCTAATCAATTAAAAAGTCTGTTTAATGGAAGCTCTAAGAGTCTTAACCATTACAATAGCGAGTGTCAGCGTTGCCAGATGGGAAATATAAAATTATCGTACCAGAGCCTCAAAATTATCGTAATTTGGGGGAAATTATCGTACACCTGACAAAATGATCAAAATAACTGATAATGATCAAAACAACTGTCTTATTGTTGCGTGAAAATCACAGTTGATCTCTCTGTTTAGTGTCCTACAGGCACTTCTGTGGGCATTCATCGCCCTGCCCCACATCAGCAGCATTTGATCAGCAGCTCAAGGCTCCGCTGCTCATTTTTCTCTCAACTGACTGACTTCCTCCTGACGGAGCTCCTACGACCGTGATTGGCTGTCAATCGTTCTGAGATGAATGACACTTAAACTATGACTGGCTGGAAACATCACATGATATAAGATGCATTTAGGGTTTACAGATAAATCCGTCAGACTGGGGTAGATCTGTAACAACCACACGAAATTGTCAAATTATCGTACATTTAGCCTTTTTTGGAATTATTGATCGTACATCGTACAGAGGGCTGAATTATCCTACAAATACGATAATTATCGTACGTCTGGCAACGCTGGCGAGAGTCTATATGTGTGGAAGAGTCTGAACATGAGTGTTGTCAGCAGAATGGGATATCGCTTCTTCTGAAAGCAGCCACAACACAGATGGCGAGATCGCACACACACACACACACACACACACACACACACACACACACACACACACACACACACACACACACACACACACACACACACACACACACACACACACACACAAACAGAGACAGAAATACACAGGGGCAGAGTTACTCCCTCACATCTTAACTACTTAAACTGAAACACCCACATCGCATTTATTTGCAGCGGCGCACACATCAAGCCCTACATTTGATCTTCTCTGGCGTGTGACGTGCTGAGTTATAGTGTCTTAGAAGAAGTCACACATGGCCTCAAATAATGGGATTAAACAGCCAGCTGCCATGGCTTCCAGTCAGAGGGTGTGGGCAAAGAGATAGAGGAAGCTTTTTGGATGCTATTTTAAAAATGTTCAGTTGTGTGTGGGGGAGAGAGAGCTAGAAATGGATTCAGACACAGAGAACAAAAGGGCAGGCAAAAAATGCTGTTGTGCAACAGAATCAGCACTCCAAAATTCAGGAGACATTGATTTGTTCAAGGGAAGGAAGTTGCTTAAAAAACTTTGATCATTATGATGTTGCAACACAGTTAAAGAAGATCAAAACAAACTAGATTAATTCTTAAGCAGAAAGTCTTTTCTGTTTGTATTTTTTGTACAAATGTGTAGGCCAGAAATACACAAATTTGTTCAAACAGGATCCTATGGACATGCTCTAATTGAGAGATGTCATAGTTTGAGGAAGTTAAACGGCACCTCTCAAGCAGCTAGTCCCAGTTTTCACAGCTCCATCCTGTTCCACTGTGAAAAGTGAAGCCAAAGTCAAGTATGTTTACACCCACACAGCAGTACGACTCAGGCAATAGCTCGAGTCACAGTGTGTGCATATACATGCAGACAAGAGAATCCACTCTCTGGCTGAGACTGTCTCACTTTGCTTTGATAGGTGGTGCTGTGTCCTTTATTTTTTTGATAAGTGAAGCTGTGTGCGTACCAAACTAGTTTTGGTTCATCCAAAGAGGAAGCAACATTCTAACAACGATGGCCGAGATGGATGCAGCTGGAGCTCTTCATGTTTTTATTTATGTGCCATGTTTTTGTTGTGTTGGAGCACAGCGGCCTTATTGATCATGCACCCCATTGGTCATGTACTTCCTCTGCCCGCTGAATGCCAAGGCGTACCGAGTCCTGTCAAATCCAATCACAGTCCCATAGCAATCACATTATCCACCTGTGTCAATTGAGCTATACTCAGTCAGAACTCTTGCTGACTAAGCTCATAGTCTGATTTCTGAAGCTGCATGCAAAACATACTGACTGTCTCATGGGGTGCTGATATATTGCCTACATAGAAGTGATTTACTTTAACCACATGATTAATGTCACTTCCCCTCTGCTCCTTAAAGCCCATTTTATAGCAGACAAAGCATCAAAGATCCCTCCATTGGTACAGTCAAGTTAATCAGTTTTGATCAAAGGTTGAAAATCATGACTGTGCATCATTATCATCATTATTAAAACGTATCTTAAAGTGGCTTGCATGTAAGTGTTATAAAAGTAACTGTATGATTAAAAAAATATTAATTTAACTCAAAGACTGCAAAAAAAAAAAAAAAAAAAAAAAATGGACGTCATCTCGCTTGGCTCAATGTGAGGTCAAAAACTGTCCCCCCCAGTTGACTGGCTTCATTATAGGTCAAAAACTCTTTCTCTCCATTCATTCCAGAGGTGTGGTCAAACTTTTGTTTTGTGGTGATATTTAGATATCATTGGGCTGCATTGTGTTCAAGTCCTCTTTTTTATAAAAAGTGTCTTTTTCATTGGTTATTAGACGTTAAAACCAGGGTTTTATGTCACATTTCAAGATGATTGACAGCTGCATTACTCATGTAGTTTTTTTCCAGGAATATCATGATAAGTCAGGAGAGTGAGACAAGAAGAGATTAGACTTTCAAAAAAAAAATAAAAATAAAGTTTTGTTTGTCACCTGGCTTCACTCTCTGCCATGCAGACTCAGCTGTACAATGGCAGTGCCTGTGACGGGGGTATTTTGTCTTCAAAACTGTACAATGGTAAAAGGCAGAGCTGCGCTGTCTGTTGTATATACAGTCTACAGTTTAACCTCCAGCTCTACTAGAGTGTGCAGAAAATGATGAGATTTAGACACTTGGCTTAAAAGTGCCTCTTTAACCATTTGTGTGACGAGGACCCGTGTCGTCCCAGCTCCTGCAGTTATGTGCGAATCCCAAAATTCATTCTTGCTTGTGTTATATGTTGCTTTGAACAAAAGCGTCTGCTAAATGAACTTGTAGAATTGTATAACCTGTTTCACCATCTGTTAATCTGCCACCGGAGGGAGCTCTAAAGTTTTTGGTTTCACTCAGAGTAGCTGACCTCCTGTCCATGGTTTTATGCAATTATCAGGTCTTAAACCAGTGATCTCACAGTTGTCATACTGAGTCCCTACAAAGTTAGTAACTTCCATCCCAACACCATGTCACAAACTGTATAATGTCTCAAACAGATACCAGTCTTTATTACTGTTGATTACCACTCACGCTATAAGCAAACAGCAACCCCCCTCTCCAAAGTAAACGATTTTTGAAAGATTTGAAGTACAGGGACAACAACAACCAAAAAGGAAAGGAGGAATAAAAAGAGAGAATTTTCCAACCTAAAGAAATTTGATAAAGGATCAAAGACACGTACATGCTGCTGTATACAGCCTGTGATCTGGTGTATAAATGGAGTAGGCTCAAGCAAGGTAACTTTTAATGTTTAATCGAACATTTCTCCCTCTATAGCACTGAGATAAGAGTCAGGTCAGTTAGGGTCATTACTGCATCGCTTAGAAACCTTTGTCTATGTACCAGCTCTATATAAGTGAATCATACTTTACTGTCAGAGTTCTTCTGTAGTCTTTAGCTGCTAAAAAGGGTTCTCACTGGCAACAAGCCCTGTATTGGCAGAGAACACTGGATTGAGAAAAAGAAACAGCAAACAGAGGGAGCAGGGGAACTGGGGGAAGGGTGATTAACTGGGGCGCAACGGGAAAGCAGGGCGGCCGAGTGGAGCAGTGAGGAAAAGCATCCGTCTGTTAACCCGCTGAATGGTGTGTGGGACCTTGCATGAAAGAATTAGCATACACATGTTTGCTTTGTCCTTTTTGTGTTTTTGGTCCAGCATGAAATACACACACACACACACACACACACACACACACACACACACACACACACACACACACACACACACACACACACACACACACACAACCAAAACCATCAAAACCAAGACTTAACCAGAACTCTTAGCAGAGCATGAATCAAACTCTCTGAAAGCCTTTAGGGAGAAATGAAGGAAAAACACACTTTCCATACCCCGGAGGTCTTAATCTCACCGTGATCCTCACAAGGGATGTAAAACACACACACACACACACACACACACACACACACACACACACACAGACACACAGACACACAGTAGCATGTAGCTGGAGAGGCCTGTGGTGGGGTGAGCTGAGGAAAAGAAAAGGGGGGTATCATTAAGCAGTTTCCCTGGCAGATGGTGCCTCGTTAGCTGTCCGCCTGCACAAAGAAACAACAATAGACCTCATAACACCTCCACACCCACACACACACACACACACACACACACACACACTGACTGTGATGCATGCAGCACGTCATGTGCTGGCGGAGATCAGCAGGGTTTTGCTTGTGACGAGACATAATGAACCACGGAACAAATCCCAAACACAGCTGAACCAAAGTGCTGACAAACTACCAAATCCAAAAATAGCAGTCCATGTAATTACTGGACAGCAAAGACAGTATGGATTCTGGACATCCTTTGCTGGGGTGGGTGTGAAAATAACACAAACACAGTCACCCACTCACAATATGTCAGGGGACTGAGCAGCTCTGTATGAGTACAGACAGACTGTGGGGAAGACAGGAAGTGGACATAAATGGTTGTTCCGTTCTATCTCTCATACCGTTATAATAATCTCCACAAGGACGACTTTCCAACAGCATTTGGATGCTAATTAAAACATATATAAATAAACAGGCTGAAGGGTTGACTTTTTTTGTTGTCGGTCTGAGTGATCTTCAATATGAACTTTAATTTACTCTTTGAAAGCTCTAAATTCCCAATTATTATCCATTTGTCCTTCTCCCTCACAAATCTCACACCTCTGATCCTTCCCCTCCAGTGGTCCTTAGCCGACAGCAACGAAGGGTCCAGCTCATGAGAATCAAACAGCGGGAAGAGCGGCTGAAAAAGGAGAAGGAGAACAAGAAGAAGAAGAAACGACAAACCCAGAAGGCCACCATCAAACAAAAAGCTCACACCCATCATCACCACCATCACCAGCAGTACCACCACCCACCAGCATCCCATCCCCACCACCAAGCCCAGAGCTCTCAGCCTCCTAAAGTCCCCCCTCCCCAGACTGAACCCGGCTACCACCGAAAATCCAACCCCAAGAGACGCTTTGATGGAGACGTGCTGTCACCGGTAGGAAAAAAGAGACCTCATTAGTTCTTTGAGGATATGCAGTTTGGGATTGTACTGAATGTCTGAATGCTGAACGTTCAAATAGTTTTTTAAGAAATGATCAAAAGACTTCCTGTTGTTGTTCTTATTCTGAACTCTGATCTGGCATTTATATTGAATTCATCTTCACTGAGTTCAGAAGTTGAGCAACATTTTGTACAAAGGCAGTCAGCAGATTCAGCAGCACAACACAATACAATAGTCGGCCATTGTTACTGTTGTTGTTGTTGTTCAGTTTGCACATAGGAATTAGAAGTTCCCAAGATGAAAGTGTAATGCGTGTGCACAAAGCAAAGCGTGACGTCGGGGTTTCCACTGAAAACCATGTCTTGCTGTTTACATGGCAACAGTGGCCATGGTGTTTCAGAAAAATTCCACTCTGGAGGCCATTTTCAAAAGTTTCCATTTTAAGCGGGGTATACACATAACGGTTGCTGGGGTGTTTTTGTCCTGATTTTCTTCCTTCCCAACCAAGGACAGACAATGCCCAATTTTCTTCTGTTTTATCAGATTATCCTATCAGATTATCCTGTGGTCTGAGGTGTGTTAAGAGTGAATTTGTCCCAATAATTGGCTTTGAAACAGGTTGGGGTTAACAATCACAAATATTAAACTTGTTCAATATTAACAACCAAAAATCTTCATGTGTGGGGAAAGCCGACGACTCCCAAGTCATGACTCCATGAAGTGTGATGTAGAATGGAATGTAGCCAATCAGGAGGCGAGATGACTGAGGAATGAGGAAGCAGATGTAAACAAATCAAGCATGTCTTTTTTTTTTTTTTCTTTTTAATTGGTTCGGGAATTTTCTGTTAAAAATAATCCAAAGACCAGAAGCATTCCCTCTTCTATGTCCTCTTCTGTGTCCTCTTCTATGTTGTGTTTGGTGTTAGCCGGTTGCTGCTATCTGTTGCTATATTTCTTCTTCTATGTTTTCGTCAGACCACGTTTGGTCAGGTGAGATTTCTGTCTTGGAGGACTAGATTCTAGATCAGTGGTGGGACAGAATGGTTCTGTGTGTGGTGAGCTGTGTTGAGATTATCAGAGCACACCACACGCAGTACGATTCAAACTGTTCAATGTCTGATTTCTGATCTTCATGTGTGGGCTCTCTAACAGATAAAAACTCGCTTAAGATTAAAAAATAGTTATATGTGTATTTCCCATTAGGTCGACTAAAATACTGTTTCCATGTAAACAAGAAGCCAAATCCCAACAATACCTTTGCATTTCATCCTAAAACCGTTCTTATCTAAACGGGGCCTGAGAAATATCGAATGAACACAACCAAGCACTTACTAAAGCAATATCCGTACACAGCTGTAAGTTTGGAGTCATTATCTCACAGTTACTTTGTAAACTAGTGTTCCTTACTGACCCTCTTCTGTTCATCCTCAGAGCTACATCAGGAGCTTCAGGGACAGACAAACAGACCGGCGAGCATACTCCCACAGTCGAATGAGCCGCACCAGGATGGGCGAACTCGACTACGACTGTGGCTCTCAAGTGCCCCTCACAGCCCCCAGTGGACCCCCAGTTCGTATCTGAGTCAGCGAAATGCACACAACTGTACAACAAAGAAAAACCGCACAAGGATTCCTGAGTACTTTCACAGTAAAGAGTTGAAAACTTGACCTTGACTGTGCCAATATCCAACTGCCTGTCAACAGCCTGAAACTTGCTATGCCTCCAAGGTGGTTTGTGTAAGCCCTGCTCTGTTTTTGGTTGTTGTTTCATCCAGTTCTGTTCTGAACGTCAAGACTCAAGATGAGACCGCTTTCTTGTGGATGGAGTAAGAACTTGTCATGAGGACTGGATTGACTTCAGGCCTCTTGTATAATTAATCACAGGCCAATCAGGTCATGGATCATGAAATATCTTTTTTGAACATTTGGATTTTAAAAAAATTGGGTTGCTTTGAGCCACAAAAAGCAGTTTTTGGAACATTTCTGCAGAGAAAGATCAGTACATGTTGCACCATTTTAAAATGAAACTTACATGGAGTCAAGGAAGCACTGCCCTTACAAATGCCTTGAATACACTTTGAAAACCTGATGTTAACATTTTTCCTGAAGGATTTCATGAAGAGAAGGAAAGTGAAAAACACAACAACAAACAGCTAACAGAAAGGCAGCTCTGCTCCATTGTTTTCTCTGAAGTCATGACGTCAGGTGTTTATTGAGTCGACTTTGTCTCCACGGTCGCAGCAAAAGTCCGATATCACTGCGAGACGACAGGGATTTTTTTCCAGGTTTGTAAGGAATCAAACAGTTTACACTGAAGACAGTTTTTATGTTTCTCTGCAGTTAACGCTCCAGGTGTCATTGCCTGCTATTTCTGCTTACCTCTCATCACTTTTCCTCCACCCTCACAGCAAATGTCTTAACCAAGGACCCGAGCAGGAGAGACATCTTTATCTCCCTTTATTTTCCTGAATTTAAATATTTGAAGATACTGTAGGTGTATTCTATTTGCTGACATGTCCCCTCTCCTCATCTTATCCCAAATGAAAATCTATATTTGCATTATTTGTTTAATGAAAGAAACCAGAAACTGCTGCCTGATACTGGTCACCACGGGATTCGAGAGATTAAACCTTTTTTTTTTTTTCTTTTATTGCTTTTAGGAAACCACATATGCCAGAAAAAAATGTCAAATGTAGTGTGTTTGCACGTGCAAGTGGACATACCAGCCCTCTGGCAAGTGATGGACTGTACTAAATGTTGGCCAAGGAGAGGGGGATTTATTTTAATGTATGTAGAACATGCTGTATCCCTCTCTCTCCTTGCCTACCAGTGTGCAGGCCTGATTAAAAATGTGAGTCTTGGTTTGGATAAAGAAGCTTAGTGATGAAATGAAGGTGGTTTGATGTGAAAATGATGTTTTGCAGAGGATAAGACATGGTGAAAGGATGAAAGCATTTACAAACAGCACCCTCTAATGTTTACTACTGGACCTTCTTTATCCAGACCTGCTGTTGACGTGTGCATATGTCCGTGTGTCCATGCATTTGCCTGTAATTTGCTTTGCAGATATGATATGCTCTGAACATTTATAACCTCGTATTCAACATCCAGAAGGTGAAGGATTTGGTTCAGGGTGTGTTTTTGATATAAAGGAACCTTTTTTAAAAAAAAAAAAAAATAGTTCTTTAGATGACGAAGTCTCACTTAACAACACACCACAACTACCAATATCACAGTTACAGCGTGAACGTGTCACAAACTAAAAATAGATGACCAAAAACATTAAAGTGAAGGAATGTATGTAAGTTTCATGAAAACAGAGATTTGTTCATGACTTGAACAGTAACTTTCTTTTTAGATTTCACACCCTGAGGTTTACATCTCAAGGTTTATCGACTTGATTTTACACTCTGAGGTTTAAGTCAACAAAAAGTTTCTGTGTCTGGATATCTGATGTGAGATGAAGGACTTGACACTGGAGGACCACTCGTTTTTAACATAACCCATTTTCCTGCATGAGAATCCTTGTGTAATTGTTTCCGATGTGTCAGTGTTTCAGTGTGTCTCTGTCGTCATGTGAAAACCTCAGACGGTTCATTTCGCTGGTCCCAGTGTGCACAAAACATGATCGAGACAGACGTCGAAGAAGGAGAAGTCATGGCTGTGGAGGTAAACCTGTCATCTGTCTGCAGCAGAGGAATATCTCAACCTCAGTGTCAGTCGTGACCTCAGTGCAGTTTGTGGCATTTATCATAGAGCTTTGTGAATCTTGTGAGGACTGACTCTAATCCGCTCTGCCACAGTGAAAAGGTCCAGCTCTCTCCTCTCCTCACTCTGTTTACACTGTCCAGCTAAAGGGCTTTCAGAAAGCATTTGAATCGTTGCCCCTCTTTCTAAATGCATTCAGCTGAGTCACCTTGTGTTTTTCTGTCTGTTGCGTTTTTCAGTCGTGGCAGTGCAAATGTTATTTAGAGTTTCGGTCACACTTCGGTCCTGTTTTGGTCTATTTTTGTGGCTTTACTGCACTAACAATGAGAAACTATGTTTATTCAGTGCTTTACAGCTGAAGACTAAAGTAGAATAATACAGAAATAAAATTAAACAAACCCCTCAAAATATAGAAACAATGGCTGATTAGATGGAGACTTTATGCTCTGAAACTGATAGAATTTCTTAGTGTTGGCATTTGAGCATTTTTCTTATTTAGGTTCAGAAATGACAAAAAATATAAAACTTAAAGACATATGAAACTCTGGTTGTTCCTGTGTGTGCATTTGGGGACCAAACATTCTCTCTTATGAGTTTCATGTCTTTTTTTCTGACTGTCATCACTGCTGTATTCATGACGGGGAACACATGTATTGTAAATATTGAACTGTAAATAGTTTTAAATTGTACAAATGTTTGGTTTCATGTTTACAATCATGTCATTTATCCAGCTGATTCTTTTCTAATGAATTAGACTTGATTTTATATTGTGTTACTACTGTACGTTGACTGACTTTAGTTTTTTTTGCTGGCTGGTTGAAGCACTTTTTTCATTGTCGATGTCCAACATGTGTTGTTCACTAATTTAATAACTTTTTAACTGGTATTTTATTTCCCAAACACCCTGTCTAAATGTGTGCAAATGACCAGTTTATTATGATTATGATTATTATTATTGTTGAGCATGGATTTATATGGACCTAAAGTATGATAAACATTGTGATTCTACAATCGATTGGTCTTGTTTGTGCTCTTCCTACATACGTCACTTGTATGCATGCATGACATGGTTGTCACGTGACACTTTTGCACATCAGTGTCGACTCTAAGAAAAAAAGTAGTGTGTTTAAATAGAGTTAGTATTTAATTATGATTCCATGTATGTTGAAAGGGCTGTGAGGACTGTCTAAAGTGATATTAGGATTACGAATTTGTCCAATCAGAGACTCAGCTCAGCTCACATGACTGAGAGGTGCCCTATAGCTGTTAGAGAGGAAGCTCAAAGTCTGCCTCATATCCAAGATAGCCCTGTCCACTTGGCTTCATATGACTGTATCAGGAACATATTTTATACAGGCTATGAATACAAGGTGATGAGGTACAGCACTGCTGTTTGAAACATGACTACAAGTAAAATTTGTCAGACACTCTGAGATGTACATGTAGGCTAAGGTGTAACTTTAGTGAATCCTTATGTCCTGCTCATCGACCAATCAGAGCTAACGTAACCTCACTCTTCATTTTATTGACAGACTCTCAAGTTTGATCAGAGGCCTGTACTACAAAGCTGGATTAACACATCCGGAATCTCTCTCTGTTACCTGGGTTGACTTAACATCAACAGTCCTGATAAGCGGTACTACACAGCTGGATATCAATTCGCTGAGTCAATCCAGAGTCTTCCAGCCAAGGGTCAGTGCACTCTCACCAAGCAGCAACCTCCAGTCTGAAAATATGAGGCAATGCGGAAGTGCTAAAGTCTGCTGTTCCTCGAGTGTCCGCTTGAGGCTGGCTCCGGAAGTACAGGAAGTCACAAACACACCAAGACAAAAAAAAGCTGTTTTCACAGCCAAAATAAGCACATTTACAGCCTGGAACAAAGAATGTCTCCCGTCTGAATCGCTAATTTCACTAACGGCACACACTGTACGGGGAGTGAATTTTTTTCTAATTTGGCAGTTTCCACAATATTAAGCTCGCCAGTTCATCCAATCAGAGGCACAGCTCAGATCACGTGACTGTGGAGCGTCCTATGGTTGATACTGTGTAGACTCACAGCACGCCTCATTTCCAATATGGCCGTGCTGACCGTTTGGCTTCAAAAGTCTGTTTAAGAAATAGACGGGTGACGGAAGGAATGATGGCAGAAAACTGCGACTCTGTTAATGTGTAAGTCGTGAGATGATCCAAAATTAATTAATAAGACAACATAAACAGACAGCACTGTGATCACTCAATTTGACTTTATTATGGCACAGACATTTGGAGCAGAGCTCTTCCTCAGTGTCCGCGGCACGTTCTGTGTTGGAATATTAATAAATAAAATCAATTTTAATTTCTCAACTCCCATGTAGTTGCGCGTTCGATAAATTCCTGTTTCTGCAGTTCTGCCATGTGTGACCATTATTATTAACATCATTATTTAAGATGCAAACAGTGGAGCTTAACTCTGTCTCTGATGTTTGGATGACATCAGCTGAATTTATTTATTTATTTATGGATCCATCAGCTGACAAATGAAGTGCAGTATACTTGATGAAAATCTGAATCTCTTGTACAGAATGACCTCGTGAACATTAAAAGAATTACATCTCTCTCTCTCTCTCTCTCTCTCTCTCTCTCTCTCTCTCTCTCTCTCTCTCTCTCTCTCTCTCTCTCTCCTAAGCGCTCTGTGCACCAACATCGACGGGTTCTTTTACAAGAAAGCTGATTGGTCAGGAGGTGTTATTTTTCTACTTGATGATCTCTTATCCAGATCTTAACCTGCTCCGGAGCAGGTTAGCCTTTCAGCATACGTTACCACGGTGATTCATCCCAGTAAGAAGTGAACCAGCGTCGTAGGACAGAAAATCCAGGGTTAACCCAGAAGTTACCTCACTAAGAGAAAATCCAGCTTGGTAGTACAGGCCTCTGATCACTGCAGAATAACTGCTGCACGTGAGGTGGAATGAACATTATCACAAACAGATTAGCCTGTGTTTTAGCCTTTATCATGTTTTAGCTTCAGATCTGTCTTCTCACTGCTAAGCTTCATCAGACAGCATTGTGTCATCATAGAGACTTCAGCGTGCTGTAAATCAGTCTGTAAAGTCATTTCGAACCTGATCTGGAATCTGAGAAACATCATTTATAAATAACCTGTACTGGTGCTGATAATCTCATTTTAAGTTGTAGATTAGGATCAGGCAGATATCTAGAAATGAGACATTTTCAAGATCACTTAGAAAGTCCTCACTGGGACTCGAAGATTTGTCTGTTGTGATCAACTGACAACGTCCATCTGCAAGGAATGATGGTGATGCAGAAGTAGCAACTAAAAACTACAGATTCTTGAGTGTCAGCATGAAGCTGGCCTCAGAGGTGTTAGAAACCATGAACACACCAGTTCAAAAAGTAGACCCACGATCATGATTGTGACAGAACTGGTACAAGAAATAGAAATTCACTGGCTATTTCAACTTGTAGGTTTTTAAAAACAAAAAACAAAAAAAAACCCAATTAGTTTAGACTTTCATCACGTGAATATAAAAACACATTTATGCTACTGGAAAAAAAGGTTTGGAAGTTAAAAAAGGAAAAAAAAAAAAAGATATTGTTTGTATTTTTCAGGCAGTGCTTCATTATGCTGGGCTGGGTGGACCTAGTCTGGAGCCTGAACCCTAAAGAGGAGAAAAACATGGCTGCTGGCTCTCTGCTTGGGTTCATCTGCATGATGGTTCTCTGGTACATGTTTCTGAAGTGGACTGACTGAAGGTTTCAGGATACATTTGCATCGCAGCTTGATAAAAAAAAAAAGAACTACAGAGCAGCGGTTACGTAACAACAAAAAGCTTGCTTTATTTGATTAGATTGCTTTCTGATAAAAGGATTTAACATTCCTGACTCCTGAGCACCATCAGCAAACTATTTCTTAAACTGAATGACTAACAGACAAAGAGAAAAATAAATGAACACACTTTGACCAAAACTGACTGGCAGGAGTTTCAAAGAACAAAACTGGAGGCAGAGCGTTCTGACTGCCACTGATCCATTTCTTCCAGGAAAAGCAGGGAAATGACTTTCTTTCACTTCCTCTTCTCTTGTTGTTTAGAATAATCTCCCTGAACCTTTCTCTTGTTTTATTTCTCTATATCCCTGAATATCCATTTTCATTCCATCTGTACCCTCTCCGTACTCTGCTCCTCATTTATCGTCTCCTTTCACGGTATTTCTTTTCCTCCGCTCCCACTCTTTTATCTCTGCTGACATTTTCACTCCACTGACTTCAGACACAAACTGCACACAGACTATATCGTCCCTGTTGTTGTGTTAATCTGCTCTTTGCTGGAAACAAAGCGTCTCCTGAAGCCAGCTCATTAACAAGCCATTGTTCACTGTACCCTGCACCAGTACCAGTTCTGTCACTGATAAAATAAACTCCTACTTTCTTTATAAAAGCAAATTAAATGTTAACAGAAGACTGTCGTGCTTGGCTGGGAAAGCTGGTATCATTTTAGAAAGCTAACACACATCAGATGATAAAAGCAGCGAGCAGAACATTTATAAAGAAAGCCCGAGAAGGCGCACGCTGAGGAATAAAAATGACTAGAGTTTCCACTGGATGCTGTCCTTTTCTATGTACTGACACAAGATTTTTCTTTTACAACAAAGAGTGAAGAAACTGCCATGCTGATAGGAAATTTTTTTATTTGGCAATTTTTTTTGGAGGGGGTGGGAGGGGGGGCACTGTTAAGCAACATAACACGTCACCCATACACATACAATAAGACCCTGCACATACTATACTGAGCACAATCTTCAAACATGACATTTTCCTCTTCCATGTCTGTATTTCAGACACATTACAAGCCAAAGATCAACACTGCATTATCCTCAGATCTGTGACACAACTAAAAGCACTTCTTTATCACATGTGCAAGTTACCACAGAGAGAGTTGGGATCATTTAAAATCAACCATTACGATTGTAAATCTGATAATGGTATTTATTTATTTTATTTTTTCCGGCCTGTGGATCTCAGTGTGCACACTCCCATGTGCCTGCTGAGCCTTTGGTGTTCATTTGAACCTCTTGTTGCCATTTTTTGCAGACAAGAAACAAAAAAATCTATAGGAAGACAGATCACAAGCTTAATTCCTGGAATGACCTTTATTTATAACCAGGCTAACAATTTTCCTTAAAACTGAATCAAACAGTTTATCAAGTATACATACAGATGTTTAATGCTGTATACTGGTGTTCCTCATAGTGGTGGTCAGTAAATGATGTTTTTCTTTCTTTTGTTTTGTTTTTTTTATAATTTTATTACATTTATTGTTTCTAAAGTTGCCGCTCCTGGTTTACATGATGTCCTGCTGGTGCTGTGTGGACTCGCTGACAACCTAAGGAGGAAACAAGAATATTGTTAGCATTTATTATTAAAAATCAAAAATGAAAGAAAATCATTAGCTGTGAGAGGAGCTGCAGAGCGTCGCAGAGTAAATGGCAGCCATTTTTCTTTTAAATCACACTCCGGGTGCTCAGTTCTGTTTCAGTATCATACAGCTGAAACCAGGGTCTCTCTCTCTCTCTCTCTCTCTCTCTTTTAAATTAACTTTTTAAAGCTTGCAAACTGCAGCAACTAAAAAAAAATATAAATCAGAAAAGGACATTGTGACACTTTTCAAGTAACAAAAAGAAAAGTGGTGTATTCAGCAACAAAGTGACTAAAATGCTAATATTAGCTGTTGTGAAGTTGGCTAACTTTTACTCCTGTTTAAGGTAAACAAGCATGTTGCTTTCCTTTCATATGGTGTCCAATGTTTTCTGATTATTTCACTGCTCATTGTGTTTCAGTTGAATAAGAAAGTTTTAAAGATATATTTAAAAATATAGTACTTCACTCTGAACTCTATAGACTGTACAACCTTGAATTCAGCAGCGCAACATTAAAGCAGCAGTTGAGAGAGCCTGATAGCACTGAAAACAGCTGCTGTGTGAATGTGCTCAATTGACTGAGGAGTAGGTATTGTTTGGAGTGAAGTGCTGGGTGTGGGGAGAACAGGGGCCACATACAGTGAAGCCTTTGTGTAGTGATGCAGTTCTGTTGAGTGTCTACACAGTGGAGACAAGATTTCAGGAATCACTATAGAGACTGTGTTCATGCTTTTATGGATACATGCAAAATCTAACCTATTCCAGCACAGGCAATGCTACAGTGATGGAAGGAGGAAACCTAAAGAGGAAACTTCCTCTGTGAAGAGTGAAAGCTGATTAAAAAAAAGTGTTTGGGACTCCTGATTGAGAGACTTACAGAATGAGCACTACCGCCCTGGCTCATAGAATACTTCATCTGGGTAGAAATATATCAAATCAACATGGACCGCTTAAAAGTTACTGTGAATACTGGATACGCTTTGATTTTCCTAAAGCATTTAGATTTATGTACATGTTTGGGCTGAATGTGTAATGCTGTGTGAGTGTTTTCGCATACTTCTCCATCACGGGTCTCAATGGTCTTGATGAGCACTGTCTTCTTGGAGTGAACCTCTGAGGAGCGATGCTGCGACTCAGGACTGGTCTCTGTGGAAAAAAAAAAAAATCCCATAAAATTATCTTTGCTACAGTCATACAGAGCTCATTCAGCTTAATGCTTTAGTTTTTTTATGACAGTGAGATGATTTTACTGCCTTGGACAAAGTGACAGAACAATGATGAACAATGAAAGTGTGTTGAGTGTCTGTAACTGGAATTTAATACTGCGATTAAACTGTTAATTACACTGTAATTAATCATGTCTGCACCTAATACTTCATCAATTACTGCTGATTGTTACAAGGTACTGGCAGAGATTAACTGCACATTTACACTGTTAATACATGGAGTGAAAAGGCTCAGCTGTGCAGTTATTGATGCGTGCCCTGTGGATGATCGACCCTGTGAATCATGTCATGTTGAATGTTGCCACACAGTGGTCAGAATGCGTCACTGCAGCTGTGCAACTCTCAAAATAGTTCAAACCATATACAGTCACAAGCTATAATTAGTTTTTTTCATCCGTCGATTGACTCATCAGGATTGTGTGGATTTCTGTGAGTGAAGGGAAGAAGGGACTTGTTGTTCTCTCTCACCTCTGAATCCAATGGAGGAGTAAGCAGACTGCATTGGTGTAGTGGTGGTGATCCTATGAAAAGAATAACACAGAAATTAGAATCACAAGCCAGAATAGCTCAATACAGAGTATTTAATTTGACAGACTTGAAGCCAACAAGAGCTTTCTAATCATGCCCAGAGCAGAAACACACCTGCTCTCCTCTCCCTCCAGCAGCTTGCGGTAGGTGGCGATCTCAATATCAAGAGCCATCTTCACATTGAGGAGGTCCTGGTATTCCCTCAGGTGACGAGCCATATCATCCTATAAAGGAGGACACAAGAGAGTACTTCCAGATAAATATAAAATCCATCTCCATGTGTAGGTTGTGACGTGGTCATGTTAGTAAGCTAAGTAACTCACGTGGGCTGATCCTATTTATTAAAGCATTAGAGCTTTGTGCTTTTTTAAATGACGCTCATTTTTCATGTCTTGTGTTCACTTCTGTGATGACTTTCCTTTCATCATGTTGTTGTGCTTTGCTAGCCAAATTGCAGCTTCATCAATCCACTCCCTAGGGTCGCTCACAAACCTGCTGTTAGCTTAATTATTCCAGACAGTGTTAAGCAGTTTCTGGGGCATATAACTCCAACAGAGGTGGCACGGCATGCTTCTCTTATCAGAAAAACACAGCATGTTTGAGCTGACATGCACGATAATAGCTGGTTCATCACACAATGAAAGAGAGAGTGCACAAGGGCTTCAAAAAACAAAAAGCTAATTAGCCTGTATTATTTTTTTCCCCACAAAAATATCATCTCTTTACTGAACTCCAGTAGGTTAATGATGATCACAGACATAAAACATTCTTTGTTCTAAACTGCTCTGAATAATTCTGTAAAAGGTGTATGGAGACTTTTTTTTATTATATGCTTAAGCAAATTTTGTTTAAAGAGGGGGTATTAAGCATTTTTTTTCATGCTTTATATTTTCTCTCTGGTACCCCAGTAGTAGCTTTTTAACTGATCAAATCTTTTCACAGCCCAACAAAATCCTTGTTTTCTCACACTGGTATTTTAGAAAAATGCTTTCCTATAGCTGAAGTCTCTCTACAAACCCCCTTTCCTCTGATTGGCTACCCGTCTGGAGGCCTGCCAGGGGCAGAGCTATGGGAACATGTTATGAGCCAGTTGGGAGATCCTTATCTGATGACCTCATCATTTCAGCAAGACTCTTTTTTTTTGGAGTGGACCTCTGTGAGCACTTTACAGCATAATACCCCCTCTTTAAAAAAAACAATATTTGAATAAAAGGGGTAGAAAACTGGACAACTTTTTAGTGTCTATTTTTGTCCCTTTTCATCTGACTTGTAAAATACTGATATAAACTGCACGTAATAAACACCAGCCAGGAGGGCGCTGATCATCCTGAGAGCCAAAGAGCAGCTACTTAAGTTGTCTTTGGGATCAACATCCCAGCTGTACAGTGTAAAAGCAAGAGCAATAAAAGCTGATTACCTTCATCTTAGCGATGTCCTCTTCCAGCCGTGTGATGGTATCCTGGTAACCAGAAGCCTCGCGGGTCATACGGTCCTCCATATCTCTCATCTGGCGCAGCAGAGACTCGTTCTGAGAGAGAAATCATGTTGAGAGTGGAACAGAGTGAGCTGACAGGAAACGATAAGAGTTAAGCAGACGGATATAAAAGGTAGTGTGGTACTTACTGTGCCCTTGAGGGAGTCAATCTCACAGGTGTAGGACTGGATCTGGTGTCTGTACTCCATGGTCTCCTGCTTGGACTGACGCAGAGCATCATTGTTTTTGCTCACAGCCTGGTTCAGATCAGACACCTGAGGACAGAGGGGATGAAGTTAGGGTACTGAAACGGCTTCAGAAGACTACCGCTTTCTCTCTGTGTTTGTGTGGAAGTGACTGTACCTTAGACTTGTACCAGTCTTCAGCCTCGGCGATGTTCTTGGCAGCGATGCCCTCATACTGGATGCGGATGTCTCTCAGAGCAGCAGTCAGGTCGGGTTTGGACATGTCCATCTGGATCTGCACCTGAGTGTCCTGCATCTGACTCTGCAGCTCACGGATCTCCTGCAGGGTTAGACAACAATTAGAAACATCATTAAAAACAAGAAGACGAGGATGTTACTTTTTAGGGTATTATGTTACCATTTTAGAAGTGAGATTGTATGTGTCTTATTGAATGTTGAAACAGTTTCAATGAAGGACTGAAGGGGCAGAATTTAAACAGTTTATCTGTGTCATGGCAGAGAAAAATGAAGAAATGGAGTCCAGAGATCTTTTTTAGGGCCTGTGTCCACTAAAGGCTGCAGGAGTGCCCACAGACTGAGTGTTTCTATCCAGTTTATTTCAGTGCTAGTTCATGTCATTTGTCCCATGGCTTTTTATCTGCCCTTCATCATGACCATTAGGTCACTTTTTTAATGCATACATTAAGTCATACACTTGGTTTGAACAGTGATGGAGAAGTGACAGTTGGTGTGTGCTGGGACCTGAGTGAGTGCACTGTACAGTGACAAAGAGCAGAAGTTCATTTATCCACTCAGGACTCTGAGAGCTGAAAAAACTAAATTTCATTGTTTTTGTAATAAAAATAAAAATAATAATAATAAAAAAGAGGTGCTTCTGCACATAAAATGCTGTCAGTGGAAACAGGCCCTAATCCCTGTTTGCAACAATCACAGCAAAATACCGTCAACTTCATCTAACTTACAAAAGGTTCAAACATAAAACAATGTAAGCTCATCAGATGTTCTTGGTTTATCTATAATAAAATTAATAAACGGTC
This sequence comes from Labroides dimidiatus, assembly GCA_030710495.1. Classification (NCBI taxonomy): domain Eukaryota; kingdom Metazoa; phylum Chordata; class Actinopteri; order Labriformes; family Labridae; genus Labroides; species Labroides dimidiatus. The sequence continues at coordinate 2,266,264 of CM061160.1, forward strand.
CACAAACATCAGTGGTGATGCAAACATACTGAAACATAGCGCAATGCCAGAGCTAGTTTTAAACCGGTCAGCTTTGGTCCTGCTCAGCTGTCTCCTGGTCAAACCAAAAGGCTATAAATAGCTTTTACATCTGTTCATACTCTGACACACACACACACAGGTCCACACACACATACAGCAGCTGACATGCTCTCTTCAACCTATCAGCAGATCTGCATTTCTGAGCGGTCAAACTTGTGGCAAGAAGAAAAAAAAAATGACGAGAAGGGACCTCAGCTGTCCTGCTGTGTGTCTGATGCACAAATATGACTGTGCAGGTCATTGCACATGCTAAGAACATAGAGTGAACATGGTTATATTTGTGAACAGAAAGAGTGTTAATGTGAATTTGAATGTTTTTACTCCAGTGGGTGTGCTGCGTGTCTTCAGATGTCCAAACATACATGATGTTACAGTGTAACTTCACAGTTGTTACGTGATGCAGCGCATACCAACCTACTGGCATACATAGCTCAAAAGAAATGCTTTTTATGGGTGGTGTCCAGACAGAATTTACGGACAGGTCAACAAACCTCTTCATGGATCTTCTTCAGGAAGGCAATCTCCTCCTGCAGACTCTCAATGCGTCTCTCCAGGTCCAGCCTGGCCAGAGTGGCATTGTCAACATCCTGGGTACAAACACAAACAGCAGAAGAAAACAAAATTAAGGACCGAGAAGTGGCTGGGAGCCGAGAGGCAGGAAAAAAAAGTGGCAATAACTGTGAGAAAAAGTAAGAAGGAGCAGAAGGGAAGACAGTTGATGAGAGGGAAAGTTGTGCGAGGACTGTGTGATTCATTTTTACTGAGGATTAAAAAATGAGGATTGAGATATGGAAAAAAGAAGACGTACGGCTCTGAAAGCAGACAAGTTGTTCTCAGCCTCTTCCTTCTGCTGAATCTCCTCCTGCAGTCTGGAGAGAAGAAGACAAAGAAAGTCAGAGTCAGACAACAGCTGTGTTTGAAAGTCTTCTTCTCTGGGGACCAATTATTACAGACACACTCGTTAGCACCTCTTACTCCTACACACTTCTGCTCTGTGTTTTTTAGGCTGCCGGTAAAGTTACAAGAATAGAACTGACTACACAATGACACATCAGATGTAGACTTTTTCTGTCGCCATGTTCACCAACCCACACACACACACACACACACACACACACACACACACACACACACACACACACACACACACACACACACACACACACACACACACACACACACACACTTGTGAGCTTCTTGCACTTTGAGTCCTAAAGCTGTGGTGCAGCTGCTGTCACAGAGTCAGAGAGGTTACAGTCGGTGAGGAACAAAGGTCTACCCTTGGCTGCTGCTGTCTCCACAATTAGCTTTTCACAATGCACGCTGAATGTTGGAAATCTGTTATGAACTCTTTCTTTATTTCAAGATATTGAAAATGCAAATTTCTAACAGCAAGTCCAACAAAATGCGAAGCAGCAATAAAACAAAAATGTTTGCAAGATAAATTTGTTTGGCAACTAGAATTCAACTTCTGTTGCTTCCTCACCCCTTGTAGTGATTCTGTGTGTGCGTGTGTGTGCATATGCATGTTGAGTGTGTCGTAACTGCTGGCAGGGCAGAAGGTCTGTGTGTGCTGTTTGATCTCAGTGGGAGCAGCAGGTGCTTTGGCAAACTTCACTCACTGCTGCAGGCAACAATCTAAAGATGGCTGAAGAAAGTGACAGGTGAATGACTGTGTACGTGCCCTGTGTGTGTGCGCACTGTGCATTGGTGTGTGTGTGTGTGTGTGTGTGTGTGTGTGTGTGTGTGTGTGTGTGTGTGTGTGTGTGTGTGTGCAAAATCGCAATCCAAGCAATGTTTTTGATTTTTTTTTAAACAGCTAATTTTAAGTGATTGAAATTCTAAATTTAAAGAGCCAGCCAAGGAGCTGCTAATAGACTATTGAGAGATACACCCACATCCCAGCTCTCTCTCTCTCTCTCTCTCTCTCTCTCTCTCTCTCTCTCTCTCTCTCTCTCTCTCTTCTCTGTTTAATTCGCAAACACACACAGTTCACACACAAATTCTGAAGGTTTGTCTTGTTTTAAGTTTTTTAAGGTTTTTTTTTTTTTATTCTTAGCTACTTTCACTTTAATCCCACAAATAACCAGGTCGTGGGTGTGTTCATCTGTTGGTTTATTTGTCCGCCTGCAGCTTCATTTGTCCGTCTTTCTGTCTTCCTCAACTTTACTCCATCTTTCTCCTCACTCTTCTTATTTTTCTCTCTCCTGTGGATAAATTATGCAACATCTTTGTTTAAAAAAAAAAGCTGTTGGACTGTAAAACACATAGAGAAATGTGACTGTTCTCAAATTTGTCCCTTATGTGACACCCTTATGTGTCTTTGAACAATATTTTTCCATGTTTGTCTGAGGTTGACGTGTAGTAGAAAACCTGTGGGTTGAGTTTCCTGAAGTGGCCACATGAAATTTTCAAGGGGTCTTAAGATATTTCCTGATTGATGGATTTTTAGTTGAGTTTAGCTGGAAGACTTTTTATGAGGTGGGGACATGTAAGTTAGCAACTCTACGGGTATAAAACATGTAACAGTGTTTTGCAAGTAGATACTGGACTGTTTTACAGAATCATGAGCAGAAAGCATCTTTGAAGCCTGATGCAGACTGTCCAGTAATAGAAGTCTCATGTAACAGAGATGTCTCTCTTTCTGGAACAGTTGCTTCCTCCTGATAAATCAGCCCAATGAGTTCTTCATAGCACCTGTTCTGATCATTCATCCACTCTGTTTCATTTGGACAATGGACTCCCTTGGTATACATCTGTTCATTCAACCACCACCCAAAGCTGAGACCTACCTGAGCTTGAGTTTCTGCAGGTCATCAGCCAGGTTGTCTCTGTCCACCTCCACCCGTGCGCGCTGGTTGGACAGAGCCTCAATTTGCCTCCTCAGCTCCCTCATCTCCTCCTCGTACATCTCTGCCACACGCCCAGGCCCCTCACGGCCCCTCAGCTTCTCAATCTCCACCGTCAGCGCTGCGTTCTGCTGCTCCAGGAAACGCACCTTCTCAATGTAGCTGGCAAAGCGGTCGTTGAGGTGCTGGAGCTCAGCCTTCTCATTGGTCCTTGTGTTGAGGAAGTCCTGGTTCATGGCGTCAGCCAGGTTGAAGTCAAGTTTCTCGCCGGAGAAGGTGCGCATGGCTGAAGAGGAGCTGATCCCTGCTCCCCCAGCACTGGACATCCTGTAGCTGGAGTAGGATGGGACACCACTGGTCTTGACCTCATAGACTCTTGAGGACCTGTGGCTAGAAGAGCTGCGGCCTCCTCCCATACCTCCACCGGAGGAGAAGAGGGAAGACATTGGGGATGAGCCGACGCCAGAGCCGAAGGTACGACGGTAGGAAGAGGCAGTTTGGGCTGAAGAGGAGTAGGACTTGCTCATGGCTGGTTTTGTGTTTCTTGTGGTCTTGATGAAGCTGTACAAGGTGCTGAGACCCAACTGTCCTACTGGGCAACTGGGAGGGTTGTGAAGTGAGGAAATGCCAGACACTGAGCACAGCTATTTGTAGATCCACCACACCCACTCCGACCCAGACCCCTCCTCAGTGTTCAGCCCCAACTGCCAACACCTCCCAGCCCACCCACTCCGACCCCGACACTGTGCATCAGTGCCATTTTTACCCACTTGATCACTACTTTGTGTGGTACATCCACTCTCAGAGGGATGACTGTCCGACAGGTTAAGATTGGGAAGACAGATTGAAGATGCTAACTAAATGTTTGCTGTATTTTCCAGCAAAGTTGTATCATGAAACAGTAGACAGACACAACAATGTTGCTCAGGCTCAGGTGACCATCAGCGCTATTAGACATTGAATCACAGGGTGACTTTTGGAAGGTGGGCTCAGATGACATTTTTGCAGATTACTTTATTCATTGTCTCTATTATTACTCCTACTTTCCCTCTACTGCCTCCCTCTTTCCAGCCACTCATCTTTCCTCCAGCCCCTCTTCCTCTCCCCTTGTTGCGCCTGTTGCCAGCCCCCATTTCAGCTGTCCAAGGCTCTGGTTTCAACTGCTGTGGAAAGGGCGTTGTGTGTCCATGGATGTCTGTCTGTGGGTGCTTTTGAGTTTGTAAGGGAGAAGTCCATATCTTCAGTCAGTCCTGTCTCCCAAACACTTTCTGTCCGTCTCCAATCTATATGTCAAAAGACCAAAATAGACCATGCCTTAAATAACTTATAAATAGCTTCCCGTCTGACATAGCTGAAGTAGACTTCACATAGTTTAGAACATGCAGTTGGTTTGAGAAACTGGACCATAAAGCCTGAATTCTTTAAAAAGGACACATCTTTTGTAGGTTTTCTTCACTTCCATGCCAGAAGCTGTAGTTATACCACAGAGTTATGAATTTACCCTTGGTTACATAAGGCGTGGTATGGTATGACAGATATGGCTGCTGCTGGGAAAGTCCTTCACGCTCTTCAGATTGTCACAAGGGCTCTCGACCAGACACACACACACCATGACAAGGGTTGTAGATCTGTGCAGATGACAGAAAAATGGGTTATAGGAGTACTCGATCCTACTTGAAGGCAAAAAAGGGACAAAATGAATGAAGAACTTTGAGTGTGTTGACTTTGGTGCCTCTTTTGGTGCCATCTTATTTTTTCTCTGAGCTTGTCATCAGCAAATGTTTTTCTGATTAAAGTTGACAAATAAATCTCACACGTATTCCTACAAACAGGGAAATTTGTCACTCAGTTAATCTTTGCTGTTAAAGTCTCAGTAAGACATTCGTGGTCTGACACCTCCATGTCTGGCTGTGTTTGTTTTTGGCTGCTCTTTGCCATCTTAGTTGTCTTTTTTTTTTTTTTGCACCTTGTGTGTCTTGTTAAATTACTTCCTTCCTTATGTGTTTCCCTCCTCTATGATTGCACCTAATTAGTTTTACCTGTGTCTCTGTCTCTTTGCAACACCTGTGTCTTGTTACTTGTTATCCTGTGTGTCATGATCTCTGTGCTTCCTCCAATTTTTGTCACTTCATTAAATCTATATTTCCTCATTAGTCTTGTTACTTTCAGTGTTCCCTGTTTCATAGTTTGTTGTGGATTTTTTTTTTTTTTTGCTGGATTTTCGTTGGACTTTAAATTTTTCCTACAAAGCTTTGTTTAACCTTTTTTGTTATCAATACCCTTAATTTTATTTACCCTACTGTTTATCTTCTGATTGGTCAATGCCCCATCACAATGGTGACTAAAGACAGGTTTTTACTTCCTCATCAGGTGACTCCATAGGGCTTTGTAGCCCAGTTCCCATACAGATGTCTACATGCGTAGCCTGACTGCACTACCTCTCAACTCAATTACTCTGAATGTAAGTCCTGTAATTGGTGGGTTGCACTATATTGCCTACATTTACAAAATTTATGGAATTCCCAAAATATTATTGCATTATTGCATATCCATCTCTTCAAACGTCTCTTTTTTTTTTTGTAATAATTGACATATGATCAGTGACATATATCAGCTTAATACTTTATACACAAAAAAGGGAGATGAATGCTGAAATGTATCATATATATTAATACAGAACAAGGTTTTACCATTTCTAAAGTGTTCAGACAGGGAGGCTGCTAAGAATCTGTTACTATCCAGTGTTTCAAACAGTGGATTCAAAGGAATCATTTCTTGAGCTGTATACATAAATAAATTTAAAATCTATAAACTTGTCTTTGAAACCAGTATTTTGTGTCAATTTGTTTATTTCTACAGTCGTATCAGGGTAACAAAGGTGGTGATGACAGTGTTACAGTTAGTTAACCAGTGGTCCAACAGCAAGATGGAGGCAGACGAAGCAGTTTAAGAGTTTTTATTTTGAAAGGGGGCTGAGATGTACGGTGAAGGGGAGCAAGCCAGGGTGCAAGGTGAGAGGGAGAACCAAGAAGGTACGGCTTGAGGCGTGAGGCCCGAGTTGAAGGCAGGTGTCTGGTGGGAGAGTGTGGCAGCGTTTTGGCACGTTGCAGGAGGAGTTAATGGAAGGCAAATCTTAAAGGTAGAAAACATGAAACTAGCAGATATTTAGAAGACTCTGTCAAGTCGGCTGATATACAACGAGTAAAGTGGAAATAATCTGGCACTGAAACTCTCTCTCAGTGGAGCTTAAGACTACATCCACACAAAGCCAAAAATGGTATCAAAAAAGTTTGCTGTAAACGTGGAACCCTCACAAGAAATATGGGCGTCAGGATGAAGGCGCTAAAACCCACTGAAACAGCTGTAGTACATTTGCCAGCCCTGCCACAAAGTCCACCAAAAACTGCGTCATCATTTCAGAAAATACTGGATAGTTTGTCAACATGGAACCAGACAGATGCACAGTCTCAGATTTATCCATCCACTCTGGAACCTGGTTTAAGAAATGATCGAATTCAGGCGGCCAAAACGCTGGCTCCATTTGGATGAAACGTGCATACGATGAAAAAAACTTTAGCGGATACAAACCTGTCTTCATCTGGACGGCCCCTCGTTGCAGGGTGATGATTGCCGTGATGAGTAACAGGTGTGAGGGTGCAGGTGAGATCCAATACAGGAGTAAACCACCCAAAACTCTTTACAGGAAACAGGAGAAAAACTCCACATAGACATCCACAGAGAAAAACAAGGAGTCCAACAAATTTCAAAAACAAATCTCAACTATGCATTACAGATTTATTGCAGGGGTGGGTAGATATTTCTGGGGGGGGTTATCGCTACATGTGGCCTCTTTATATCGCAGACTTATTTCCATGACATCTAAAGTCATCTGGGGTGTTTAGTAATACACGTCTTGAGCAGTAGATGACTATGGTTGTGTGTGTTTGTATGACTTGACTGTGTAAGTGTGTGTCAGGGAGCATCTCAGTGACTGCTGAGAGTCTGTAACAGATGGAAATTGCTCATGTCAGACGACCCGGACTGCAGCTGAAAGCCAGCTCAGACTTGTGAGGAATCTCCACACGTCTCTGTGTCACAGGAACTTCTGTGAATGAGAGTGTCAGCCATGATGATGATGATGGCAGGGATTGTTACTCTAAGAGGCTTAACGTTTCCCTCTGAGGTAAATGGAAAGCATATTATTTGATTGACTTACAATAAAAGTCATACTTTTGAAAACTCTGTGGATTAAGTGGACTGAGAGAAGAACGAGTTGTCCCACCCCAGAAGGTGGTAGGAACCACAGCCTCTGTGAATTGGTGCAGACCTAAAGACTCTGGAGGCGACGACACTGTTAACTTTATGTGTTAATGATTCTCCAGTGGTGTGTCCTGTCAGGTTTGAAACTGGGAAGTGTGTGGGAGTGTGTGGGCAGGGATAGGGGATGGGGGAGTTCATGTGTGGTAGTACGTGCTTATGCATTTAACAGAGCAGGGAGTGTGTCAGCTGCTAGTGGTGTCAGTTCTATATTAAGCCTTTTCGTTTGATCTGTTGTCCAACCACTTTCCCAAAGGATCATGGGACTGAGGCAAAGACAAAGCCTGACAGCTCAATAAAGAAAAAACTGTGATGCTGTTTTTACTGGAATAGAACCCAGTGGAAATTAAATCCTGATACAAAACAGGAAAAATACCAGCATCAAATACAAATTAAGACTGAAAACTAAAAGACAAACATTCAACTTCTCCTTCCCCATCAATGCCCAATTGTTAAGAATACAATATTCTTTAAAAATTCATCAATTAATCTGTACCATGACCCATAAAGTCCCCTCAGCCTTTTGTGACCTGATTAAGACTTCCAGTGCTCCGTTCCATGACTTTTTCTTCTTCCAGTGCCAAAGATCCATTTGTCCAGGAAGCACTGCTGGATTAAGGAGGAATCCTACATTTGCCAGGGTTCATCAAGCAAGCAGGAGTGTTGTCTCAGCTGATGTGGATGGATTAGTCAGGCAGGGGGGACCTGGCAGTTGTGTGGCCTGACCTTTACATGGTTTCATGGAACATTGCAGTACAAACTATGTTTGAGAGTCCACCTTGGAGGATCCACGACACAATGTAGATGAGGGGATTTTGTGTGTCCATGGAAATGCCAACGTGGTTGGCTAAAGTGTGATGCAGGGGTCCTTTTTCTAATCAGGTGATGAGCAGTCCATGATAAGCCCCAAACATTCACCCTAACTGTGACAGTACTCTTTCTAACAGGTAGAAAATGGATCCTCCAAGGCCTCGAGAAACTTAATAACTCAGTTCACATGGACTGCACCCAAGCTAAGTGAGAGCCATTTGTTGAGGAATTGTTTTTTCTATATCTATCATCTGTCTCTGAGAGTCTGGCAGATGCTTAGTAAACAAGATGAACACTGATGGGACTGGATGGCAGAACAGAGAGCACTTGAAAACTGTGGATCAGGGTGACTTGATGGGTCACTACTGAGTTTGTGGCACAGTTTTCGTTTTTACAACCCCAATTCTAATGAGGTTGGGACATTGAGTAAAACTGACCGAGCCTTTCAGGGATGCTCCTTTTATACCCAATCATGACACTCACCTGTTTCCAATGAACCTGTTCACCTGTGGAATGTTCCAAACAGGTGTTTTTGGAGCATTCCTCAACTTTCACAGTCTGTTGTTGACTCTGTCCATTTTTAGGAACATGTTGCAGCCATCAAATTCAAAATGAGTTAGGGTTAGAGTTAGCAGAAAACATACATTTTATCAGGTCAAACAATAAATATCTTGTCTTTGTAATGTTTTCAACTATATATAATTTAAAATGATTTGCAAATCATTTTATTCTGTTTTAATTACTTTTTACACAACGTCTCACTTCATTGGAATTGGGGTCGTACTTTGGAGTGTTTAATTTGACTCGTCTCACCTCTTGCTGCTATTTATTCTCTGTTTGTTTGTGAAGAATTTTGGGCTGCATGTTTGAGTGTATGAAAGGTGACATATAAATAAGAGTTTGAGTTTAAAGTTGACACAATCAACACAATCTATCTGAACACAAGAGAGGGATCTGATCAACCCTTTTTCATGTTGCCTGGAAAAGCACTGTGATGCTGGAGTTCCTGGAACTGTCACAGGTCCCAAATGCAGACGAAGGAAAATTTACTAAATAAAAAATTTTAAAAAAAAACTTGGCTGTGACCAGGGAAAAGAGACACAAGAGTAATAAGGAAAAAGAGACATGTCCTTCCATGAGTACGCTTACATGACACTCACTCAGAAATTACGATTGCATTTCACAACTGTTAACAGATGCTCAAGAGCAAATGTGAGATCCGTGCACACAGCCTTCAGAGGAGCTGTGCATGCATGTCAAACATTCAAGTGAGCAAATTACTTTTGTGAGAGCTTTCACAGAACACGTGCAGAATATCTCTGTGTGTATGAGCAATACAGACCCTGAATGCATTTGGAATCATTGCTCTCCTGCTTGCAAGACTTCCACCTGCTCATGTGTGAGTGGATTTTCTTTCTGGCAGTAAGTGTGAGAAGAACATTAAGAAGTGTGCGATTTGGGACACAGCCTGAATAAACAGAGGTCGATCAAGGGTCTATTCACACCTGGCTCATTTGGTTCAGTTGTTTCAGGGAAGATTTCTGACCAAGAGAGAAAAAATTTGATCACATGTAAGTTGTTTACAACTTTGGACAGAAAGAGACTTTTGCTGTGTGATCACAAACGCACCAAGTGACAACTGCAAACATTGTATTATTCTGCCCCTCAATTGGAACAAAGGAAATGAGCCACAGGTGTGAATACACTTTAAAACAGGTGTGAAACATGACACAGGTGAAACTAGTCAGTGCAGTCAAACAGGAGGCAAACACAAGGGCAGAAGGTAAAACTTAACTAGGCACACAGGAAGGAGCAGGAAACATAATAAAACATAAGACATGGACATGCAAAGATACACAGACCACCACAGGACAGTGACAGCTACAGGTAACATCATGATGGTGTGCACAGGTCTTCATCGTTAAGTCAGTCAAATACACCTGATTGTTCATAAATTCTACTGGTGAGTGACAGGTGACAGGTGAGTCCTGTGATGTTTTATTTAAAATCAATGACCATGACTCAGTTTTGAATGAAAGAAAGTAAAATGCTAACACTCAATCAACGTGTTGCAGGTATGAGATTCATTAACATCCATCAGATGTTAAAAGTGTTCCAGAAAAATCCCCCTCTGATTGCAAACAGGTATCAGTAACAATGAAGGGGCTTTCCCTCTCAGCGATCACACCAATGACTTGATGTGAACATGATGTGACTGCAGCAGTCATTTTGGAGTTTCCCGTCTGAAGACCATCATCAGCTCAGGACAGAAAATGAGCTTCCTTCATGTTGCCTAACTACCACATACACAGAAGCAACACATGACCTGTGGCCTAGTAAAAGCTCTTAAATTAGCACCCGGATTGCAGTGTGGCTGGGAAAACAGTTATCACACAGAGACACACACACACACACGCACACACACATGCACCATGTCTGAGAATATCAACAGCACATAGCAGCCAAACCCAGCTCAGCCATGTCATGATTTTATTTTTGGAACAGGATGCTTTAATGTAGTATAAAAATATCAACAGTAATCCTGATCTCTATAATGATCCATGTGTGGCTGCTTTGTTGGGAGGCTTCATAAATGAAAACAGACAACTTTATTTTTTAAAAAAGGAGCTCATGTTCTTTTCAAAACAACACATGAAATAATAATAACATTGGGAAATATGATTCCCAGTGATAACTTCTGGGTGGGGGTCTCTGGTCTGTGAAATGTTAGTATGGATAACATGATGGGAAAATAGCATGATGGGAACTTTTACGAGCATCCTTTTATAAACTGCAGGGTATGATAGCTGGAGTGTGTGGGGTTATTTAATGACAACTTTACAGAGACGGCTCTATATGAATATGAAGGACGTCACTGACTGGATAAACTGTAGATGTGCAGAATGTGATAATAAAGATGGTTTATGAGTCACAGTTTGAGAAAACCAAGTAGATAATGATGATCGTCTTGAGATGTTTTAATGTGACTTAAAGAGGAAGAATAGTTGAGTGTTCAGCTGGTTTCATCCATCAAAAACACTGAATACAAGTTACTAAGCAACCAGCCAAACATGAATACACACATGCCAACGAGTTGAGCTGTCACGCGAGGGTGAGGGAGAAGAATGATAGACACAGTCTGTGTGTGTGTCTGTGTGTGTGTGTGTGTGTGTGTGTGTGTGTGTGTGTGTGTGTGTGTGTGTGTGTGTGTGTGTGTGTGTGTGTGTGTGTGTTTGTGTTTGTGATTGCATGCAACTGTGTTAGACTGAGTCCAGGACATCTTTACGAGCGTCGTTCATGATGAAGTCTGTTCCAGATCTATTTCAGGCTGCTCTTACGAGTGATGTGATATCAAAAGGCCGGCGACAACACAACGTGCCTGAAATAATCATCAAATCGAAGCATGTGACTCATGAGCTCTTCCAAACAGGATGGTTACTAACCGTTCCTGTGGCTGCACACACTGCACACACTGCTTTAACAGGGACAGGTAACTGCTGAAAAGCTGATGTTTGTCTAGTGACATTATAAGTCATTCTAGCAGTAGTGCCTGCAGGGATCAGACCAGTGTGTGCATGTCAGGGCTGGAGCCTTGAGTCTGGGTCAGAGCAAACATGGGTCTTCTCTTAATTAATAATCCCAAATAACAAAGCAACAAAAATTACATCAAACTAGAATAAATTATCAGTTCTTTTCACTGAATAAGTCCTTTCAGTTAGAGCAGTTACATTTCTTTGACACAAGAGGGAGCCAAGAGTACACCTCCTGCAACCCCACTTCCTTTGCACTCAGTGCAGATAAAAGGGACCAGTTAGGCTAAATCAGAAGTTTATCATGGTGGGGCAGAAAAATGGAGGAAATGAAAACAGAGGAAGATGACTGACTGACGTGGGGCCCCAGCACAGCATCTTTCACAGGGCCTACCAACCTACTGTTAACTTTCCTGCTTCAGCGTCCAGATCGTGATCAGGACGCACAGGGGAGACTTGATCTCTGCTCCAGGGCCGAAGCTAAACTCGTGCTTCGGGTTAACTCCCGTACATTTAACACGTAACAGCGGGCAATAACGGCACTCCGGGATCCGGCTTGGCTCTTGAGTATAGTGGTGACTTTATTCTGGTATTGGTGCAGAACTGGATTCTTACAGTCATACAATACTGTTCCTCGGTAAACATCTGCCTCTGTCTCTGCAGCTTACTCTCATCCCGCTCCACAACTTCACACACCTCCTGCACTCCCATACGACATCACGCATGCGCGCCACACACACACATACCCACACAGCTATTCACACAAGGACATAGGCTACATATACAACACTACCCCCACTCTGGATGGTATTTTCACAAAAATGCCGCTCCAGCACAAAAGCAACATATGCATATTTCACAAAGGTAGCAGTCCATATTAACAGTCCATTTTATACTGAATAGCTGAGGTGCAGTCCTTGGCGTCAATGCAACATCACAGAAACCCATTCTGCTGGTCATACTTACAACAGTAGAGCACACTGACCTGAGGAGGGAGCACGTTATGGTAGACACATAACAGATTGAAAAGCTCATGCTTCCTCTGGCAAACTTGGAGCTTATCATAGGCATGTATGAGGCTTTGTAAACAGGCAGGAAATAACAGTATGATTCAGCATACATTAATTACCAACTCTATACTCAAGGTTTTTTTTTTTTTTTTTTTTTTTTTCTTTTTTTTTTTTTTTGAACAAAGTAGAAACTTCATTTAGACTCAAACAGAGCAAAAATACAAAAACACTTTAACATTCTTTTTTTTTTTTTTTTTTTTTTTTTTAAAGAGTCATTTTGACAACCGTCAACAGTTCTGTAACTCACGATTTAGTGGGCCATCCATTCACCAAACCAAACTGGAGGTCTTCGCCGACGGCGGGTACTCTGCGCCCGACTGCTGGTTTCTGGCGTCTGATGGCTGTGCTGTGAAGACCGCACTTGACGACCCCCACTATCCTGAAGGTTCCTCGATGTAGAAGGGTCCAGTTGAGGGGAGGTAAAGGGAGCTGAAACAGATGAATCAAGGGCGTCCTCTGCTGGAATGCTGGCTGAGGTATCCTCTGCGTTGGTAATGGAGAACAGCTCAGTGAGTCCCAACTCTGTGTCAGCCGGGTCGATGTCCAAAGTCGGATGTGGCACCTCGACAGGTGTCCAGCGCTGAGCTTGGTCAAGGGCCCAGGAGTTGTCCAGATGGTCACGGCTGTGATACGGCTTCAGCTGGTCATGGTGCACCACTTTCACTTTACTCTTTGGGCCTTTCTGGATACGATAAACCAGGTCATCCAGCTGTCCCAGAATGAAGAAGGGACCCTCATATGATGGAAGGAACTTCCTGACCTTATTCTGCACTTTCCGTGTTCCCTTAATAAGGTACCACACAGCATCTCCAACTTGGTACTGTGTGCGGCAGCAGTTTTTGTCATACTGTCTCTTTGCACGTACTACAGATTCCCCGAGAGCATCTCTGGCAATCTGATGAGCCATTTCCAGCCGCTCTCGGAGTTGATGGACATACTCAGGCGCAGAGGGAGGGGCTGCAGAATCAGGGGGCAGGCCGCTCACCAGGTCCACTGGCTCGCTCACTTCCCGGCCAAACATCATAAAGTTGGGAGTGAACTTGGTGGCACTGTGTCTGGTTGCTCTGTAAGCCATAACTGCATAGGGTATCATGAGATCCCAGTCCCAATGACAGCGCTCAGCTGTGGTGGCCAAAATCTTCTGCAGAGTAGCATTAAATCTCTCTACTTGTCCGTCAGACTGAGGTCGAAAGGGAGTGGTGTGTGTCTTTTCGATACCAAACAGGCTGCACATTTTCTGGAACACTTCTGACTCGAAATTCCGGCCCTGGTCACTATGTAAAGTCTGTGGTGCTCCATAGCGACACACCCACTCTGAAGCGAGCACTTCGGCCACAGTCACTGCCTGGTCGTTTGGTATGGGGAACGCTTCAACCCATTTTGTGAAATAATCCTGTATGACAAGCACATAGCGGTTTTTGCGCTCTGTCTCGTTCAGTGGCCCCATGATGTCCAAGGCAACACGTTCCATTGGTGCGCCCACCCTCACTGTTCCCATCGGGGCCTGTGGTGTCTTGTGGGGTCTCGCTTTGGATGAACAGTTGTTGCAAGTTCGGCACCAGAGAGCCACGTCCTCCCTCATGTGGTACCAGTAGTATCTAGTCTGGAGCCGTGCCACAGTGCGCTCTACACCAAAGTGTCCACCAACTGGCCCTTCATGCAATTGTCTCAGGATGTCAGGCTGGAGAGTGCGGGGCAGTACCACTTGAGGGTAAAAGTGAGTGTCGTCCAGACAATAGAAACGTCTTACTAGAACCCCATCACGGATGTAGAGTCGCTTCCACTGGCTCCAGTATGCCTTTGTGGCTGGGCTGTGTGGGGAGACTGAAGTCCACGAAGGCCGATCTCTGCTGGACTCCAGCCATGCTTTAATAGGTGCAATGTCTTGGTCGGCCTCCTGAGCTTCTTTAAGCTCCTCCAAGGACCAGCCACCGAACAGTGAAGTCTCGCCTGTCTTGGCCAGAAGGATTCTTTCAGGGGTTTTTACAGGGTCTTTCTCGAGGTGTGGAGCTGCTTCCACCCCCACTGAACTCGCTGCAGTCATAATAGGTTCACCCCCTACCCCCACTGGACTCTGCGCTGCCTGACTGAAGTCAGAGTCCAACTCACACTGCACAGCCTGGTGTTTGACGTTATCAGGGGGGTGTATGGAAGGTTCTGGCAGCTGACAGGGACATGATGACCGGCAGGGTTTCCTGGACAAACTGTCGGCGTTTTCATGCAACCGGCCAGGGCGATGGATGATCTCAAAGTCGTACTCGCCAAGCTTCTCAAACCACCTGGCCAGCTGTCCTTCAGGCTCCTTCATCTTTGTCAGCCAGCGGAGACTACTGTGGTCCGTGCGCACAATGAAAGGCCGCCCCAGGAGGTACTGTCGAAAATGTGTCGTGAACTCTACTACAGCTAAGAGTTCTCGGCGTGTGGTGCAGTAGTTCTGTTCAGTCTTTGAGAGCTTGCGACTACCATAAGCCAGTACCCGCTCACTGCCCTGCTGCACCTGTGAGAGTACCGCACCAATGCCGACGTTGCTCGCATCAGTGTCCAGGATCATGCTACCTTGGTCCAGCGGATAACCTAAGACTGGTGCAGTAGTTAGCAGGTGCTTGAGTCTCTCGAAAGCTGCCTGGCACTCTGGAGTCCACTGGAACTGAGCATATTTCCTGGTCAGGGCATGAAGCGGCTCCGCTACAGCAGCAAAGTCTTTTATAAAACGTCGATAATAGGACGCCAGGCCAAGGAATTGACGAACCTCTTGGACCGATACAGGTGTAGGCCACTCCTGCACCTTTTGGACTTTGCTGGGATCAGTGGCCACGCCCTCCTCCGATACAATGTGGCCTAAGTAGGCAACCTGACGGCGGAAGAGGCAGCATTTTGCAGGTTTCAGTTTCAGGTTGGCTTGGTGGAGTCTGTCGAAGATCTGACTGAGTCGTTGTAGCATCTCCGGGACGTCCCGGCCCAGCACAATGATGTCATCTAAATACACCAAACAAGTCTCCCACTGCAGCCCAGCTAAGACACAGTCCATCAGGCGTTGAAAAGTCGCTGGTGCGTTGCACAGTCCGAATGGCATGACGTTCCATTCAAACAGTCCATTCCTCGTGCAAAATGCCGCTGCTCGGCGTGCACGGGGGGTCAGTCCGACTTGCCAGTATCCAGAGGCGAGGTCCAGCGTACTGAACCACTTGGCTGTGGCCAGCGTATCCAGAGTGTCTTGGATGCGGGGCAATGGGTATGCATCTTTAATGGTACAGTCATTCAGGGCCCGGTAGTCCACACAGAGACGGAGAGTTCCGTCTTTCCTACGTACCATGACGATCGGTGAAGCCCAGCTGCTGTTGCTTCGGCGGGCTAAGCCTGCATCTAGACTCTGTCGTATCTGCTGGTCAGCATCTTGTTGTTTGCTCCATGCCATTCTACGTGGCGGCTGCTTAACTGGAAGACCTGGCCGAGTTATGATGTCATGCTGCACCAGGTTAGTGCAGCCAAGATCACTGGGTCCTGTTGAGAACACATTACCATAGGTGCACAGTAGCTGTGCTAGCTGGAGCTGCTCCTCTGGCTGGAGCTCAGTAGAGCTTTGGCTGTACAGTTCCTGCAGATGCTGGGGCACAGTGGGGTGTTCTGTCTGCGGTGGCTTAGCTGTTTCAGTGACAGGTGGTAGGACTTCAACAGGCTGGAGAAACCCAGCGATTGCCCCTTTCTTGATGGTTACAGCTGCATTCCCGGGGTTGAAGATGCGAAGGGGCACAGCTTTACTGGGCTGATTCTCCACCAGAACACGGGCCACCAGCACTCTGTGCTTCTCGACAAAACCTTTGGTTGGGTTCAACATGACTTCACCTTTGAAGTGCCTTTTAACTTGAGCACTGCCTCTCACTACATACTCCATTCCAGGCTCCAGTACCACCGTCCGGGCCACCTTCACTATCTGTGCTTTTGGTTTGCTCGGAGCTTGAAAGTAGGGCACCTCTTCACCAAAGAGCTCGATACGATGGTTACCAAAATCAAGACGTGCTTGGGCTTGGGTGAGGAAGGGGTGGCCAAGGAGAGCCTCGTCACCAGCAATGGCAGCAACCAGAAAGTGCACAGTCACTTGCTTGTTGTTTATCTGAACCGTGATGTTAGTCTCCCCATTAACATTAACTTCACCAGGACCAACACCTAGCAGAGTCTTTGTAACCGATGGCTGAAGAGGGGGTCTGCTGGCTGGGTGGATGGCTTCATAATGGCTCAGGGGCAACACACTTTTCCTTGCTCCACTGTCTAAGACAGCACAGACATTCAGTCCATTTACTAACATGAGAATGCTCATTTCTTGACTTGGGGTATTAAAATGCAGCACAGAAGACTCTGGACTCTCTTGGACACGTGTCATACTTTGAAATCTGTTTTTCTTTCTAGGTGAGGGGCAGTTTCTCTTCATGTGACCCATACCAGAGCAGTTATGACACTGAATGTTCTCCCACTTACTGTCTTTTGTGTTACGGGCAGCTGGAGGGTGATGGAGGTTAGGAAGCTTCGACTTAAAGTTGACAGCAGGATTAGCCTGTGAAGACTCTGCGCACTCTCCTTCATGTCCCTCTCTAACAACAGCAGCACGGTGCCTCCTCTCTGTTGTGCTGGAGATCACTGGGGTTCTGATGCCGGCGACATGAGAAGCTGCTCGTCTGGTAGTTTCATGGCGGCGTGCAATATCATAAGCCTGTGCCAGGGTGCGAGGCCGCTGTTCCAGAAGTTTGTGCACAATCTCTACATCACCTATGGCGTTGGTGAAGACTTCAACGCCTATGGCGTCCTGCTCACTTTCAGACCTGTCACTGTAAGCTATTGCAACCTGTCCATAAATGTCATCCCTCAATACATGAAGACTTTCATCTGGTCTGCGGACCCTGTGTCTCAGTTCAATGGCCACTGCAGCAGCATACTCTGAAGAAGGACCATAAGCCATCTCTATCTCCTCCACCAGTTGGTTGTAGTTCCACTGAGAGGACCGTGGATTTCTGTGGACAACCGCCCCGGCAGCACCCACGAGGCAAAACTTTAGCTGGATAGCCATGGTGGTCTCTGACCAATTATTAGCTTTAGCACAACTCTGAAACCGGTACAGGAACTCTTTCCACGGCGTAGTGCCATCATACTGACCAGGTCGTAGAGTAGGGACTCTCTCTATGTGGCTGCTGTCATCCTCACTGTCAGACAAAGGCTGGCGCCATGCAGAGCGGGACTGGGGTGTGTCTGCCTTATGCAGCTCATTCTTGGGGACAGGATGTTTTAACTGGTCAGTCTGAGTCTCACCTTTAGCTGCAGTTTGGCCCTGATTATTTTCCTTGGCGGCATTACAGCAAGTGAGAAGCTGTGGGCAGGTGGGAAATGGTGTGTAACAGGGGGCTGGTGTGCTTTGGATAAAACTTCCTGAATGAGCAGTAGTGAAGGGGTTTCCACTGGGGGAGGCAACAGTCATAGATGGTGGCGGGCCTGGATAACACTGCTGTAATGGCTGGACACAGCCTTGCTGATAATACACATGTTGGCATGGGGCTTTGCTTAACATGCTTGCTTCACAGTCATGGAAACAGTACTTCTGTATATCAGTGTCTATAAAGGGGTTTCTGTTTACCAAACTTGGTTGAACAGGCTCATAGAATGTCTTACTCACTTGTGGGTTCATTGAATCAGTCTGCCCACCACATAAGAAGGGGTTGTAATGTTCATATTTTGTGTTCTTTCCACTCACAAAGTCCGTTTTTATTTCCACATCATTTACTTCAGTCATGGACATGAACGGGTTGGAGTAGCTTGTCCTGTCCGCGAACACGTTTTCCACTGCAGGGCGTTGATTAGCGGCCGCCATCTTAAATTAGCTTCGTAGCCGTAGCAGGATACTATCACTCTCGTTGCTAATTCGCCGGTTTATTTACACCGTTTGCTCACCGCTGCTGATGTCCTCTTGTGAGAGTCCCTTCGTGGTCGCCAGTGTTAACTTTCCTGCTTCAGCGTCCAGATCGTGATCAGGACGCACAGGGGAGACTTGATCTCTGCTCCAGGGCCGAAGCTAAACTCGTGCTTCGGGTTAACTCCCGTACATTTAACACGTAACAGCGGGCAATAACGGCACTCCGGGATCCGGCTTGGCTCTTGAGTATAGTGGTGACTTTATTCTGGTATTGGTGCAGAACTGGATTCTTACAGTCATACAATACTGTTCCTCGGTAAACATCTGCCTCTGTCTCTGCAGCTTACTCTCATCCCGCTCCACAACTTCACACACCTCCTGCACTCCCATACGACATCACGCATGCGCGCCACACACACACATACCCACACAGCTATTCACACAAGGACATAGGCTACATATACAACACTACCAATGTACATCAGCTTCAGCGCTGGGACTTAATTTAATGACCTACCTGTTCGCTCACTGTCTGATTGGACGGAATCGCAGCATCGTTTTCTCTGCATGCTCGCGCGCGTATGAAGGGCCCAGTGACGTCTGTTTATTGATGTACTCTAAAACCTTTAATTCATTCATCTGCCCCCCCCTTCGGTGTTTCTACGCCGCGGTGACGTCACGGCAGGTCGGCTCCTTGGCCCCTTATTTCTCCGTATTGATCCACCTTACGTTGTTTCCTGCAGATCTGCTGTCGTGGGTCGATACTACGCTGCGTGCTCATAGCCGCCACCCCCTTCTCCTCCTCTCTCCATCCTCACACCCCGATTGTTCCCACCGAATGAGGAACTAGTTTTGTTGCTTTTTTCCCCCCAAACATTTATTTCTGTTCTGCTCGGGCTCACATTGCATGAAATGTGAGCTGAAGACAGCCTGTGGCTCGTATCAAAGAAACACCATGGGGATTTAAGAGAGAGGAAAGAAGAAGCGAAGCAAAGCAGCAGTCTCTCTGCATCTCCTCCAGCCGCTGGGATCATGATCCACCTCAAACTATGGCGAGCCCTGCTCCTTTTAACCATGCTGTGTCAGACGGGGATGTCAGAAAAATACGGTAAGATGATGCTGCTGATGATGATACTGATGATGGCATGATGATCAGAAGTTATGTTGGCCTGTTTTTTTCCCGCAGGTACATAATGTTTCCAACTAATGACTTTTTAGTTATCTCATCCGGATACTTTATCAGCAGTGGCATCGCTATCAGGGGCTGTGCTGGTCCTAAATTTAAAAATGCATCGCCTTATATATATATATATATATATATATATATATATATATATATATATATATATATATATATATATATATATATATATATATATATATGTGTGTGTTTTATGTATGTATGTATGTATGTATGTATGTATGTATGTATGTATGTATGTGGTTTTAACACAGATTAAATGTTAATAACCTGACCTACAGGGAAAAGCGGTGAGGATGAGCAATGCATGGATGGGTGGATGGATGGATAAAGGGATTGGACTGTGACGGTAAATAAAGGAGATGAAAACAAGGTGGAGGAGAGAGGGATGATAACATATAACACTGAATATAAACATGATTTAAAAACTTGTTATATTTATTTATCTGCCAGCATGCGGGATATAAACAACAACAAGGGAAACACTGGGTTATTAACTGAAACCTGATCCAACAGTTAAAGGTTTGATGTCTTATTACTTACATTGAAAATGTCAGCAGCAGCTTCAACAACCATTTCTCATTGACTTAACCAGAAAAAAAGGAACTGGAGGTCTAGATTGATGCATCGAACTGACATAGCTAATTAAGAATCAATAGGGATGCAACAAGTGTTGAGCTATTCCCTTCACCTCTTCAGACTTGCACTCAAAGATGGCTGCTTTTCTCCCCTAGAGTTATTGCTTCAAAGACAAAGCTATAGAAATACACCTCTGACATGTGTTGGTAGAGATTTGTGAAGTGTGTAGTGCATTCAGTGAGTAATTCACAATGAGATGAAGACTGGCCAAATGTCTCTGGTGAACTCTGGTAAACAGGAGTGAGCTGGATTGTCTTCAAACACTTTCCACCCTCATCATTTCCTCCGCTACCTTTGAGTCATCTGAATATTTTGAGGCAAATTTTCTCTTCTCTCATTGTTTATTTTCATCATCATCATCATCATGTGACAGATCATGAAAGACTTTTTAAGAATAAACTGAAGAGACCAAATTGTACTTTCTGTACATTAAACAGCTACAACAGCGAAGCAGCAGTGAAAACAAGATACTGATAAAAACAACAACAACACAAAATGATTGTTTCTGCACAGACTGAAAGGAGGAACAATTATCTGTTCAGAAACCAGAATGAAACCATAAAAAAAGCTTTTACATCCAACAGTTGCATGCCCAGTGTGATGCCATTCTGCAAAAATTTCAGCACCATGGAGAGAAACCAGTAACCGCTGATGCTTCCTTTCGTCCACTCATCCATTAACGTGTCTTTGCTTCCAGCTCTGTTCTTTCACACATCATTTTTCTTGCTTTCTGAGCAAGTAAATGTCACACACACACGCACACACACACACACACACACACACACACACACACACACACACACACACACACACACACACACACACACACACACACACACAATCACATATCACAACACAAATACAGTACAATATTCCTGTCAAATCTGTCGTCAGTCTTCCTTTAACAGCTGATAGTCTGCTGCTGTGACAAACACTCTGTAATAGGTCATTGTTCATTTCTGAGATTCATATGAGCCTCATTACAACATTTAATATCATGACAGAATAGACATTAAACCTTTTTAAATCAAGATGACTGGACATGTAAAGGACAACAACGGTGACATTCACACACACACTGTCTCAGATAATGTAAATGTCAGTGTCTCTGTGCTTCTATGTGTTTCTGTTGTGTTTTGCTTAAAGTCAGCTCCATGTGAAGACCTTTCATGGATACAGAGAGGCATCGAAACAATCATTTTTTTTCTTCTGAATCATCAGAGTTTTTGTTTGACCAGTTGAGACCAGTTTATTTCACATGAAGTGGAATACGTACAGTTTTACGCCTCCTATTCAGAATGTGTCCTCGGGGTTGAAAGTTAAGATGCAACAAAGGACGTGTGCGTACAAACTGCTGAGGAAGATGTGAGTCACTCAAAGTTATATGAGCAACTGCGTCACTTCATTTTAACCAGACCTTTAGAAAATCTTCAAAATCTAAAAAGGTGTGAATATAGGGCAATATCTGCTGTGATTTAAGAGGAAGACAGAGAGAGAGAGAGAGAGAGAGAGAGAGAGAGAGAGAGACCTACAAAATGATCTTCATTCCTATAAACTCTTGAAGGCCTTACTTAAAAGCAGGAACCAGTGGAACAGAACAAATTTGAAAACAGAGTCAAATATTCATGGAAAACTGTACTTTTAAACCCTTGAAAACCTGACCAATCAAAAAAAAGACAGAACATTCAAATCTTTAATAAAATCCACAAAAAATATTGCTATATCATTTTGTTTACGATATTTTTTGTGGCATATTTGAAACAGCAGGAAACTTTTGGCAACTTTTTAGTGAAGTTTTATTAAATATGCATTCATTCAATTTGGAAACAACTCATTTAAAAAAACGAGTAACATTAAAGATGTTATTCTTACCACAGCTTTTTGAAAATTAGCAACGATTTCTCTGAAAAAAAAAGTGTGGATGATTCCATGAGAGCAGTCATTTTAAAAAGGGCCAAAATACATCTTCAGCTGCCCGTAGATGTCTGAAGATAAGATAAGATAATACCTTTAATAGAATTACATCAACAATACAGTAAAACCTTCATAAATTACAGTAAAAATATTGCATTAGATATACAATTGAAAACACTGACAGGACTAAAAACTGAAAGTTATTATAGTCTCATTAAAAAGCCTGACCATAGCTGGAAGAAAAGACTTGTGGGTATCTTTAGGTGTGTCACTACAGGTGGAGCATCCTGTCACTGAATGAGCGTTCCAATGATGTTAGCATCTCCTGTGAGAGGTTAGACATGTTGTCCATCAGAGATGACTTGGCTTGGCCATCATTCTCTTGTCAGCCACCACTTTCACAGGGGGCTAGGAGGCGACCCAGGACTGAGCCGGTCCTCTTTACCAGTCTGTTCAGCCTCTTCCTGTCAGCAGCAGAGATGCCGCTGCCCCAGCAGACTCTTCCAAAAGGGATTCTGATGTGACCACAGAGTCAAAGAGGGACCTCAGAAGATCCCCCTGCACACCAAAGACAGTTAATAATATGTAACACAATATATCATATCATATATAATATTAGTAATAATGCTGTCGTTGATGTTAACACTATTTTTGCACATTTGCGATGTTCAAAACTCTTCAAGCAGGAGTTCATGAACATTTTTACACTGTTTTTTCTTAAGTGTCTCCTTTTGTATTTTTTTTTTCTTTAATGTGAAGCGGATACATATTTTTGTATCCAAGTAACAAGGATTTTTTATTTACATTATTGCTGTTTTTTATATCTCATAACAACTGAAACCTAAAGTGACACACGTGATCTGATTTGATTAAATTTGGTTGGGCTTGATTCGTTTCCTGTCAGGTTCATTAATGATATTAAAAAGCTGCTGATCTTATAACATCCTTTTGCAATCATATTAAAAGCATTGTTAGCTGTTGTTGAAGTGAAGGTGGGCTTAGACACTGGCTGCAAGTAAATAAGAAAGGATTTGTGTGTGTGTGTGTGTGTGTGTGTGTGTGTGTGTGTGTGTGTGTGTGTGTGTGTGTGTGTGTGTGTTTGCAGATATTCAGAACATTAGCTTGAGCTAATTGTATTGAGTAATCCAGGGCAAGGTTAGCTTTATGCTCTTATTCCAGCCTCTTTGGATGTAAATGAATCAGTGGTTGCCATGGAAATCACTCTGATTACCTGTTGGCTTTTTGTCCTTGTGCCTCAGGTTGTCTGTTTGAGAGGAAGCTGTGCTCGAGGGGTCAGTTCTGCTCAGATGGTGAGTAAAGCACACAAACACACACATGAACAGGAAGATTTAACGACTCTCACACATGCCCATTAACTTTTATGACACTTTTTTTCCGGATCCTTTCTTTCCTCGACGACACGCTGAATGATTAACCCTGAAGACTGGAAACAAACAAACACACACACACACACACACACACACACACACACACAAACAGGCTCTCTGCCTCTCTTTCCCTCTCCATTTAAGCCCCTCCCCCCCTCCACAGTCTCCATGGTAACACTGACATCACTGTGAGGTCGACACCCCCACAGTTGTTGTGGTAATACAGTGATGAGTCACTGACACGCACTTACGCACTTGTCTGTGGAAGCTGCCATTGGACAGAACAGAGAATGGATGAGCGTGTTTGCAGACACGGAGGACTGAATTAACGCTCATACGAGGGTCTGAGGATGAAACACTGCATAGAATATTTAGCTCTACGTCTGATTGGTTGACACAAGCCCTCTCTGACTCACCCTGCCTTTTTAATACAAACCAAGCTGTAGAACTCATAAATTACCTATAATTCATGCGTTCTACTGTAACTAATAATTGCTTTAATTTAGTACATAGAAGGAAAAAAAACATGAGAAATACAGCTGCACCTTCCAGGTACATGTACAGGTGTCCTCCACTAAGAATAAGCAGCCAGTGTGGAGTGTATAGTTATAGCTTCAGTAAACTGCATCATATCCAAATGCTTATATCTTCTGACTGTGTCCGGTATCGTAGGGTTAAACAATGATTCATCATTAAAGATGAATTAAAGATGTTGAAGATGACATGTTCCCTGATCAGATTTAACATCATGACCACATACAGGCTCATAGTGTGTAGGTCCCCTCTCTTGTCTAGACTAGACCTGACCGGATGAGACATGAACTCCTTTTGACCTCTCATGGTGTACTGTGGTATTTGGTGCAAGGATGTTAGCAGCGTCCTGTTAGATGTGGAGGGTGGGGCCTCTAAGGATCAGACTTGGTTTACAGCACCATGCCATGGATGCTCCACTGAGCTGAGATCTTGGGAATTTGGAGACCTGGTCATGCCTGGTGTGTTCTTGCAGGCCACCATGTATCCACCATCCACGAGGATCAGCATGTGTATCCTGACTGGTTTGGATTCAAAGTGTAGTGCTCTGTGTTCTCTCTATCTTTATCTGCAGTCTGAGCTGCTGTTTGATTCAACCACATCAGCCAACCTCCACCCCCCCCCATGACCTAATGGTCTGTAAACCTTTTTTCCGTCCTTGTACTTTGTAAGGTACAGGTGACATCCCACAAGAGCTGCACTTTTGAAGATTCTCTTACTCCGTCATCTAGCTCAGGATTTCCAAAACAGAAGAAAAAAAGACTATTATTTAGCTAGAAAATTAAATCACCTTTGGCAACATTTTGCTGTGATTCTTAAATAAATTTGCCACCTCTGACAGTCACCTTGGAGGACTTGTGGCAAAACAGATCAAACATTTTCTGTCAGCATGATTTTGCACAACATTAAACCAATGTTTTTGTTTTTATTTTAATAAAATTGGACAAAATGTACGATTATGAATAGTTTTGACTGTGGAAGGCATTTTAGGACTCCCACATTTGTGTTTGCAACCTACTGATTAATTGGCAGGCCAATAAATCATCCAATAAATCCGATTAATCACCTTAATATTAGTCAAACTGATGTATGAACTTTTTTGCCGAGTTGTCACCAGTCATTTAAAATAAGTGTGCACCCCAAAAAAATCCCATATCGGTCAGGCTCCAGTCACGACCCCCACTTTGGTAACCACTGGTTCAGCCATCATAACTCAGCACATGTCAAAGTCACATCTTTACACAAACTAACTTCCCTTTTTCTGACACACATTTTCACTCCTGTCCTGCATGTCCCATCCTCTGACAGGTGCTTTTCAGGTAAGGTAATCGGTGCGACTCACTTCACCTGTCGGCGGTCATACTGTCATGGCTGATAGGTGGATGAAAAAAGGATGAAATGCTTGTTAATCAGATAACAAGAGATGAACTCTGTGGACTTTATTTTGTAGATCCTTGTTCCTCTCACTTTAAGATCATTGGCAGTGACAGTAAATGTCCTGTAGCATCTTGCAGTGTTATTTACAAGCCACACAGTCACACCTCAGTGATTTATGCTCCCTGCACAGCACAGCCTCTCTCACTGCAGCAAAACTCCAGACTTTGAGCTTTTCTCCTCACAGTTTTTGTTTCTTTCTGCAGGCCATGTCTGATACAGAGATCATAAGACTGATCGTGTCCTTTTTGTTTTGCCGTGCTGTATGGGATGCACAGCATCTCTTTTCAGTAGTCTCAGCAGTTGTTGCTTTGTAGTGTATCTGTGTGTGAGTGTCTGTGAGACAGGCGGGTTGCTAGATAGATTAGAAGTTTAGCCTCACTCAGACACAGCCGGAAGGGAAGTTTTTGTTTTTTGTTCTTGTCAAGTTTTTGTTGCTGTCGGCTCCTTTCTCGTCTTTTTCCAGGGCCAACCTGTGCGGTACATTCTGAGGGTTTGATGTTTATACAAAGTTATGTTGAGGTTGTTTTTGTGTGGAGTGGGTGCTATTGCTTTAAGTGTGATGCGCGCCAGTTTAACAAGGTCACACAGTCACCTGGAGTCTGTCAGCAGGTGAAGCACCCTGAACTTGTCAGCCAGCTGCTCCTTGAGGTGCTAACAATACGGATTACCGACCAACAAGACAAGACGGTCCACGGGGGAAAACACTGAAACAGAGGCGGGATGTTTGGCCTGGATTGTTTAAATTAAAGATAAAAACAAAACACAGTGTTGATAACAGGAATCATATAACTGGGGCAGCTTTGAAATTATTTTTTTGACCATTCAACATCAGAACAGATGTCCCCCATCCTACGATGAACACTGCTTTATTATAAATCCCCAGTACAAATATGATATCCTCAGAAATAACCCAAGCTCCAGAAATAGTCTCAATCCAATCAAGCCGTACAGTTTGCTGCCTCCTCTCCATTCATCTTCTGCTCCTCTGCCATCTCTCTGTGTCCCTCCTGTCCTCACATGGTCCTCCACGAGGAGTAAAAGCTGCTGTTTTTCTCCACTGGCAGTGCAATGCAAAGCCAGTGGACAGTATCTGGTGTCATATTGTATCATCGGCATGGAGGGTTTGTAATTTGTTTAGGGGTTTCTCTATTTCTACAGAAAGCTGTGTCTCTTCCGCTGCTTGTTTAAGAGAGGAAAGAGATGCATGTTGGATTTATCGCAGTAGGCATTCAAATATGAGAAGCTATGGAAAACAAGCTAATTTACTCACCTTCAGTGAGTGATAAAAGAAATCAACGCCCCTGTTTCCTGGCTTTTTAAACACATTAATCCTCTTTAATCTTTTCAGTGTAATCAAACACAATTTCAGCTGCTTCAGCTGCAAAGAGAGAGAGAGAGAGAGAGAGAGAGAGAGAGAGAGAGAGAGAGAGAGAGACAGTGATGACTCATCAGTGCGCTGGAAAACACTAAGTCTGCTTTGCTTTATCTTTATTCCAAACACGCTGCAGTCTGACAGTCTTTCACTTCAAAAAGATCTTTGCTTTTTAGGCACTGACTGTAAAAGCTCTGTGTAAAGTTTCAGCTCTTCGTTTATATGAAAACCACAGTTTTTGGTGCACTGCTTCTCCCCTCAACATGACCCCTCTCTTTTTTCTAGTTGTTTTTCCATTAGTTGCTGACCCTTTAATAAAGTATCATTTCTCATATGGTTTTAAAGTTCTGAACGCTTGCATACCTTTATGCAGCGGTGAATGCACAGAGTAAGTGCTCTGTAATCCATAAAGTGATGCATCAGCTTCTTCTTACAGATGACTTGATGCATGAAATTGTGCAGGCAGAGGTGGTGCATAGTGTGTAGAAGTAGCACTTTGTTTTTTTTTTGTGAGCGCAGTATAGGAAGAGTTCAAAGGAAGAATACTGAGGCTGTCTGCGGGATATCATCTACTTCTGCCCAACGCTGGCAGAATCCTGTCAACAGAAAAGTGACAGAGTATCAAAGTGTGTGGGTTGAACATCATGGCTATGAGTCACTGCTGCAGGCTTTTGTGGTGTAACACAAAGCACTGCACTGTACCTGAAGGATAGCGTCATAAAAATATTTTTAATAAGATCAGCATAAAGAAGGAATTTTCATCAATGCATTGTCTTATTTTCTGTTACTGAAATGTCACAGCAGAAAACAAAAACACTGATGTTAGAAAGGCATCAGCTTTAAGTCTGAGTGACTCAGTTAGCTTTGGATGCATAATTGACCTATGGCTAAGCCACACCCCCTCCACTCATTCGACAAATAATGAACGTTCAGTGTCAGGCGCTATGGCAGGTGTTACAGAAGGAGACATTTCACAGAAGGCTGCTGATGATTTTTGGAGACAGAAAGATCACATATCATCGAGAGGGCACCAAAAGGGTCTAAACTCCACATTGGAGGGAAACATGAATCAATTTACTGTAGAAGGTCCATAAAAAGCTTCAGTTACAAGACAAAACTTCCAGGTTCCAGAGCAAACCTGATAAACCACATCTGGTTCCCATCAGCATCTCAGACAACAAGACAGAGGATCAGCATCAGTCAGGAGAAAAATCTAACCTCCTTTTTACCATCTTTACCAAGAGTGTCTCTGTTAGTTTGAAGCTACAGTATTTACATTGAATCATTCAGCAGCGTTTGACAACCTTTGTCATCAGGCCTATTACAGATAAGCTAATGAAGCTAAGCTCCAGAAGCTAACGTTAGCTTAACCAGAGCCCTTTGGACAACAGCTAACAATGATGGACGATCACCAAAGAACAAAAACTAGAACAAAACAGGTCAATGAACTCCAACAAACAAAGAGACATGATGAACAACACAGCTAGGAGCTAATGCTAGGCTAACATTAGCTAACGTTAGAGAAAATCCCAAACTGTCCGTCAGACTGCTGTGGTGGTTCTAGTGTTAAAGATAACTTTATATTTCTTTACAGCAAAGTGGCAACATGTTTCCTCACATATGATGTTGACCTACCTTAGAACAGATGTAAACATCCTGTTAATGTTATTCATGTTGAGTCCATGTTGTGGTTTACTGCACAACTTTATCCAAAGAAGACACTCTTCTCAATTGAGATGTATCTTAAGGAAAGGGTTAAAATACACTCCGTCACCAAGCCAATCAGGATACCTTGTGTTGGAGTTGCATGTACCCCATGAACACCATGTGACCATTTTTAAACTTAAAATCTAAGAAAAAAATCACAAAACCGAACAAAAACTGAATTTCTGCAATGCATTTCAGCGGACATCTGAGCAGAGAACGTCTGAGTATATAGGAATATATACGCACTGTTTCGCTTATTGCGTTTGAGGGTGGACCTTACCCATAGGTCAGTTATGAATCAGCATCTTTAGAGGCACGCTGGAAGGTTATCTATGGTTATACCTAAGCTTTTATTACAGTGCTACATGTCAAAATGACGGGGGTTGTCTCTAAACTGGGCTGGATTTTGTGCTAGAGGTCACTTTAAAAGATCATCTTTAAGCCTTTAGAGGGCAGCGTAGCATCAGCGCTATGATTTGCACAATACGTTTCATTTGGTGGTAGACTTAAAACCAGACAAGAAAGATCAATCATTCAAAACAATTTATTTAGTTAATTTTGTTTAGTGAGTCCTGAATATAAGTCTATAAATTTTATTAAAATTTGGTCTATGGGGGTTAAATTGATGTGTAGCAAACAATTTTTGCCAAAAAAAATGACACTACAGCATGTAAAAACATGAAGATATTCTCTGTCAGACCTGGTGTGGTGGGTCATAAAGTGTTAAAGGCAGTTCCATCAAAATACAATCTTAATATTTGTGTCAATGTGTTTCATTCAAGACGGGCTATTTGGTCAGTGCCGTAGCTCCAAGCAGGACCAGATCCAGTACCAGGTGTCAGTTCCTGTTCTGAAGAGGATGCAGGACGTACTCAAACAGCTAATGCAACAAGGTAAGACTTGAGGAGGAGATCATCACCATCAGTCTTTTACAAACATGATGCTAATGTCTGAAGCTTAAAAATGGTTGTTGCTGTTTCCAAGGCCATCTAACTTCTGGCTGATCTAGAAACTGAGCAACAGGTTGTGCTGAGGCTAAAGTCCTGAATGGAAAACAGCTACAACACCTCTACCTGTCTGAAAAGCTTGTTCATATTTCAGCTGGGCTGTAATCGTGTTAATTCTGCTGTAAAAATTAGTATTTTAATGTGGAGCCATTTGGACACTTAAGGAACTTCATTATTTGTATTTTGGCGATGTATGTCATCTAAAAGATGCTGGAAATAGCAAAGATGACATTCTAGCATATTGCTAACATGCTAAATGTTAAAAGAAATGGAGAAAATTGGAATTTAGTCCATAACAATGAAGACTTAATCCTAGAGAGATGAATGTCTGACACGGGTACCCAAATGATGGTTTCTTAAAGAGGGGTGTTGTCTTTTTTTTTTTTTTTTTTTGTTTTGAGAAGGTTGTAAAATTGCTTTACATGATTTAATCTCGAAAGAATTTCTGTATTTTTCTCATTGATTTTTTAGCGAACCCTTATATCAGCCTCTGTATGAAAAGTGTTGTTTTAGCTGCTATCTCTTTAAGGCTTTCCCCTTCCCTCTGATTGGCCAGCCCTTTTAGTCAAAGCTATGGGTAGACTTTACTGTTTGAGGCCTGCCCCCCCAAAATGTCATAAATCAATTAGTCTTGAGAAGATCTGGTGCTATTTTTGGAATGGATCAATTTGTACGGTGGCCATGAGAGCTCACAGCAACTTAAGAAAACACATACAAAAAGACAAAACACAAGCAAATTAAGAAAACAGCTTCATCAATTTGACAACACATGAGCAGCATTTAGAAAACACACTGCAAAGACAGCAACACAACACATTATAAAAACACGCCACAAACAGACCGGACACGCTTTCTGGTTAATATCAGAATCATACGATCACAATGTTAAAATAAATCAAAAACATTTACTTTTTATCTCATTTTTCAAAACCACTGATGGAAAGAGAACCTTAATATGGCTGTGACTCAAAGTACACGTCAACAACAAGCGTGTCAGGGTGTGTTCATCACATTCAGTGTCCTCTGGAAACTCTTCCATTGTGTTGTGGTCTATTTGCTGCACGTTTTTCTAAACGCTGTGCATGTGTTGTCAAATTGATGAGGATGTTTTCTTAATTTGCTTAATTTGCTTGTGTTTTGTCTTTTTGCATATTCTTTAAGTTGCAGTGCTGTGAGCTCTCAGGGCCATCGTAGAACTCTGCAGTTTACAGAAAAAAACTTGGGGATTAGTACACCATATGAATACGTAGTGGTTTGAAAATTAATCCAGTGACTTTTAGAAACAGTGCAAAGTTTTCTTGGTCAAGCACTCATCAGTTGCTCTGTGCGTCTATTTACGTGTGTGTTTAGGTCTTTCCTGGCAAGATGACATCACCCAGTATATTTTATCGAAGGAGCTGAAGAGAGTTCCCCACACCACCCAGCCCTATAAACTCAACACCCCCTCTTCCTCCTCTTCCTCCTCTTCCTCCTCCCCCTCTCAGTAAGTGCTCTTCAGTTACAGTGATGACATCTTACACAACACAAATGAGTCAAAAGAAGGAATCCAATCCATCCATTCACTCCACACTGAGTCACCATTCATAATCCTCTGCTCCTTTGTCCCACCGTCCTTTCAACCTGGATGAATCCAAACTAATCCTCTCTTTGTTCCTGTCTGGGTTGCCAGGTCCAAAAAGCATGTCCCTCAGTACCACAGCGCAAAGTCTGGGTCCACAGCTCCTGGTGGCAACTATCTGGACTACATGATTGTGGAACCTCCTCAGACCCCAATACGCATGCAGACAGCATCAGTAGACCCTTACACCTACCACCAGGTACAAACACATACACACACTGTCTTACACACACTGTCTTACACACATCTGTATCGATACAGAAGTTTACAAGAATATAAAAATGATTTTGCAATTGCAGCATAGATACCAGGATGAAGTGGAGAGATCCCTCATTGGAGCAGGAGGCAGCTATGCCCGCCCTTCTTCAAGGTTCCAAGCCAATCAGAGAGAGCGAGATCGTGACAGGCAGATGCTACAGGAAGCCCTGTCTCTGTACCTGGCATCTCCACAGCCATCTTACCGCCACCGAGGTCCTGCCTCCATGGCTCCTGCAGGTGAACGACGCCAAAGATGCACCGTGATTTACATTCTGTTTGGTTTGAAATATAATGTGTTAAAGATGAGCGACTGTGTTTTATTTAATGCTACAAGCAGGTCTGCCTTATTATGATGAACTGGACCTGGAGATACCAGTGGACTACGCAGAGGAGTACACCCTGGATGAAAGACTCGACACTGCTGGAAGACCACAAGTGATGCAGAATAAAAAAGCCCCTCAGGACTTCAGTGCTCCATCAGGAAACAATGGTCAGGAAAAGGACATTATTTTAAATCACATGATGGCTTTCAGGATTTTTCTTAAGAACTCTAGACTCTGATACTAAGGTGGAGCTGACTTTGCTATTCTGTGTCAGACGACCTTCTCCAGAGGTTGTCGGGGGTCCTGCAGAGGTACGGAGCCGATCCCAGAGAGCTCAGCCAGGAACAGCTCTACAAGCTGGCCCTCATTCTGCAGCTGCTGCAGGCCCAGGACAAGACAGGTACTGCGCTTCAGTTCAGAGAGGCTGCAATCTGAAATGTCAAAAATGGTTTGAGTCCATGAGTGGAGAATTCAATTATCTGAGTTCTAAGTGAAGCTGTGACATTTGCTTAAAATCGATGTGGTGTGTCACTTTCCATCAGATCCAATAGAGAAAGACCTCATCACCCTCAAGGAGGTATGTCAGCATCCTTTGTCAGCAGCATTCAATACACAGCTCGAATACGCTTTCCCTCACTGACACCATTTCCCATCATTCCTCTGAAGATGCAGCTGTTAAAAACAGACAAAGTATCCAATAAGCCTGAGAAGCCAGCTCCTGTCTCACACCCCCCTGAGGCCCCCCCTGCTCCATCCTCACTCTCAGTTCCAGCTAAAGCTCCAGCGAAGAGCACCAGCCTCCCTCCCTCTGTATCCCAGCCCCCGCGGGCTGCTCCTGTTGGAGCTGGACAGCACCCCAAGGAGGAGGGGCAGCCACTGGTTGAGGGAACAGGAGGGAAGGAGGAGTACGGGTACATTGTAACCAACCAGAGGTCAGTTCATCAGAAGGATCAGTCACCTGAAGTCATACAGGAAATTTATCATGTTAAAAAATGATCTTTTTTTCCTTTGTAGTCCTTTGAGTTTGTATGATGGAGTGAAGCTTTTGGAGCTGCTGGCGAACAAGATACACCTGACAACCAGCAGCTTCATCAACATCAGGTAAACACCATCATTACGTGTGTGTGTCACAGTGTTGCACATGCGACTGTTCCACTCTGAAGAAGACTGTGAAGACTGTTTTAAGCACACGTCCCTCTGGCTTTGTGTTTCCAGCGTGGTCGGTCCTGCTCTGACATTCCGTATCCGTCAGAATGAGCACAACATGACGGCTGCAGAGGTGGCTGCTAAAGCTGGTGAGGCTCAAAATCTCACAGACACACTCACACCTGCCCACCCACATGTACACACAGGCATGAAGTGAGTAGTACGTAGGCTGTTGTACTGTCACTTTCAGTTTTTCCACTCAAACTGTTTTGCCAAACTCGTGTTTTTTTCCCCATGAAATTCGTACATTTTGTTGTTTTTTTTTTAACATCCTCAGTGTCTGAAAAGAACTTCCTGGAGTCTGAGACAGGCTTGAAGATTGTACAGACTGGTGTGGGAGAGGTAGGTGATTCAAAAATGCACTTTACACACACTGTATAAACTGTGCTTGCTTCATGGTTCTACTGTGGACTTTATAAAAGGCCTGATGACATGACAGCCCTAAAGAAGTGAAGCCAAAACGTTTGTGGCTCCCCTAAAGACTTAAGCCAAGGTAATAAAACCTGCTCCCTTCATATAAGATGGAGCATAATCAACCTTAACATTTTAATTAAAGGGTTCTTTAGTTTTCTGTGGGTTTTTTTTTTTTTTTTGGAAGTACAATGATTTTTTTTTTTTTGTCTGAGTCAAGTGAAACAGCTGAGCCAGAAAAATGAAAAATGAATACGCGGAAGCTAGAAGTGTTAGATGATTCAGCTGCACACACAAAGTGAGCTTGTTTAACTATTTGTTTTCTTTTCTAAATGATTAGACTCTGTGCTGGGACACTCTGTGTAAACCTCTGTGTGTAGACCGCCTGGAGGCTAATCAGCCTGAACAAATCTGCAAGGCACCACATAGTAACATGCAGCGTTTCCACTTGTTGCCATGGTGCTTTATCTCCTCTATCTCCCTCCCCCTGCTGTGGCTTCCAGAGCCCGGGTGCCATGGCAACCGTCACAAGTGTCATTAACCTTATTATTCGCTGTTTGCACAAACAGCCTCAGTCAAGGCCTCATAACCATCACCTGCATCTTTGTTGTGTACGTAATCCATATATCACTGCAGTCCAATGAGAACTGTAAATGAAATTGGGAGAAGGCATGAAATTCATGAACCCTCGGGATCCCAAACAGTGTCTGATCGTTTTTGCTTCTGTCACATTTTTCCTGTATGTGGTCTGATTTTTCTCTGCAGTATGAAGTCCTGCTCCTCTCTGGGTTCAGGATAACTCAACAATGTCTCCTGAGCAGTTTAACATCATCAGAATGCAACAATTATTACAACATTATTACAAGATATTTACTCTTTATAAACTATTTACAATCAGTGCTGTCACTGCTGTTTACACAGTTTACAGTCTACACTGCAGAGGCATCATGACCATCTGCAGAGAAGTTTCTGTCAGTAATGAGACAGAGAGCTGAGCGGCTCTGAGCACAAATTATATACCTGCAAGACAACGACATGGGAAGCAAAATTCAGAGTTTTTGAAGTTTGACTACAGAGTGTACATGGGTCACTCAGGACTTGCCGAAGAGCACTGAGTTATTTGGGTTTTTTTTTTACAGAATTTACCTACAGCAAACAGTTTATTTTCTGCAAATTTTCAAAGAAGACATGAGAATCGAATTGATGTTGTTGAAATTCTCCTGTTTTCTCTGTTCTGTTTAGACATGTTGCTAACATCACTTGTGATACATTCAGGTACCTTCAGAAACTTGAGAATCTGATGATTACACCAATTTCTCAGTTTCTGGATTGGACAAACAGTTTGCCAGTCATTTCAAAATAAGTGGTATTTTGATCCAGCCAGCAGGTTTGGGATTCTGAGGGTTAAATTTATCAAAACTGAAATATGTACTTTCATGAAACTGAAGCACTTAAAGCATCATAAATAACTAGTTAGAGCTTAAGCCAAGAACAAATAAACACACTCACAAACAGAGGATTAGAAGAGCCTCGCTGTTGTGATCACAAAATGAGCAACAGTCCTCGAGCTAATAGAGAAGATAACGTTTCACTTCTCACAAGCTGAAAACATTTACAACAAATTTTGATGTCACACATTTAGAGGTTTCTGCTATATGAATGTTTTTGATACTAAAGATACTTTAATACAGCTGCAAAAACTGAAATCAAAGCGTTTGTTATTTTGAATTAAAAAAAAAAAAACTCTTAATAAACAGTTTATGAGCCACAATTACCTGACGAGTCCAGGAAAATGTCTTTGAGATATGAAAAGACAAAACGAATCCTGAACTGGTTCAAAAATCTGCAAATGAGGGTAAGAAAAATGTCCATGTCAAGTTTCTTGAAACAAGAATAATGTCTTAATAAAATAAATTACATTCTCTAACATGACCGGCAGATTCTTTAACTCTTTCCATGCAGTTCAAATGTTACAAATATTGACTTGATTGAGTGATCTGCAGGTCAGAGGGTGTTGCTCTGCTCACACTCATTTTCCATAAAAGTTTTAAACTTAATCAAATTAAAAAAATTATAATCTAGTGATGATGGCTTCAAACCAACTGCTGTTATGCACATCTCTTTTTGTCTTCCAGCATATTCTAAACTAAAAGACATTACAGGGGGGCGTATGAAGCACCTTTATTTATAACTTAAAGAATTAAAACATCTCTGAAGATTGGCTGACACTCAGACACTTCTTAGTCATGTTATATTCTTTGTGGCCCTCTTAATGAAAAAGGCCTAATCTGCTTTGGAGTCCATCCTGATCTCAGATGAGAGAGAGGCTAATGGATGTGGTTTCCTCTCGGTCAGGGATTTTTTTTTATTGTTTTGTTTTATTATTTGTGTCAGTTCATCAATCATCTCATAGGTATGGGTGTTTTTAAGATGTTTCCTGGGTAGTCCTTTGTGTCATTAGATCCTGTAACGGTTGAAAGTTGCAGGTTTGTAAATTCAACTCTCGTACAAGAAATAATTTATCTGTAATTTTTTTGAATGAGGTTTTATGTTCCAAAAACTAAAGCAAAGAAGAATTAAGAAGGAGGTGTAATGTCACGTTGTGGATGTGTGTCACACTGTACCAAGCTTCACTGGTCCCCAAGGAGCCCCTGCTTTATTACTGGCCTCCTGTATCACAGCACCCTCACCTCTCAGACCTCTGTCTTTAAAACTCAACATCAGCCTCTCACTAAGCAAACCCTTCAGTCACATCCTGTTATAAGGAGACACGCGGTGAAGTGAAATAAGCGACCTGCACCAGGTATCAGCAGTGAGATCAGTTCCTTGGAGAATCTGTGAGTGCTCTGAAAAGTGAGCGTCATGTTGACAAATGGAAACTGTGCTCTCAGGAGACAGGAATCTATTCTCTGTCTCTTCTTATCCCCTGTCAGCGTCTTTCTCACCACTCTATATGGTGTCTGTTTTTCCCAGAGGACGGATGCACGGGGTCTCCCTCAGGTTTCCAGGGTTTCCCAGGGGTCCAGCGGGACAGTGATCACGCTTGTTTCCATGGCAGTCGTGGGAGGTGTGCTGGTACTGGCGATGGGGGTGGCTTGTTTCAAGCACTACACTCAGCAAGTGGCCAATGGAAAGCTGGGTTTAGGGCCAGAGGGAGGAGCAGAGACACACTTTGACTATCAGGTATGGCAACACGGAGGGGTTCAAGAATAAAGGAAGTCCTGAACCAAAAAGTTCTTTAACAGCACTACAAAAAACAAAACCTGTGCAAGTGTTAATGTCCAATTTAAGTTCAAAAAAATGTTTTATTGGGCCTAATAAACACCTGACAAATCCAGAAACATTTATTGATTTAAACATCTCATTTAAGACACAGACACTCAACTGTTTATCAAATCTGAATCTCTTTACTGTCCTATGGGGGGACATTAGTATTTCAGGAGGAACACACAAAAGACAGAGTACACAATGACAACATCAGCAGTGAGAATAAGACCCAATTAAAAATCTTGCAATACAATTTTAAAGGTGCAAGTGGCGGTTAGCGGGCCCTCACACCCATGCCTGGTCGAGTTGGAAAAACCAGAGGAGTTTTCAATCACAGAGTAAAACATATGACTTCCTGTTGACACTGAACATGTGTGTGCGTTTTGGTCCAGATCCAATATTGTATTTGAGTACACATACACACACACACACACACACACACACACACACACACACACACACACACACACACACACAAAAAGTTTAAGATGATCTGAAAAAGAAAAATATGGGACAACTTCGATCAAATATGTACCCCATAAATTGCAAAAGTCGGATATAGAACTCCAATTTCTGAACTTCCTGTTCGGAATTCACCATGGTCATAAGAGACTTTCATGTAAGGTCTTTGCATGATAGTTATGCACACCAAAAATCAGGCCTGTAGCTCAAAGTAACCCCAGGGGCTGTTGTTATTTTCACCTAGGGGGCGCTGTGGAGCATGTGTCACCATGAACACACTGGAATCCTAATTTTTACCCCATGACTAAACTTTGTGCAAAGTTTGGTGCTTGCTGAAGGCATGTAATTTGGGGTTCATGGCGCGGACAGAAATAAAGGCAGAATAATCATTCAGGTTTCAAGAGGACCTTCACTGCACATACGTTTGGCGAGCTCAGGCCTGAATAAGAAACACCACACACATACACAAAGTCACTAACAAATGTTTAGTCCAGAGCTCATACAGAAAACGGAAAATTATTATCAAGTGTTGCAAAAATTGCAATGTCAAATTCACTAAAGTTATTCAAAAATCACACACAGGAAAGTATTCAAAAAGTGATTTAACAGTAAATATTTCCAAATGTTTAGCTCAGTCATTTATTTCTTGTCCTTTCTTTTTCCATTTCCTGTGCTCGTTCTCAGGAGCTGTGTCGGCAGCACATGGCCTCCAAATCCTCCCTCTGTCGTCAGGACTGTGTGGGCAGCAGCATGGCCGGGTCTGCCATACCCGCAGGTGCAGGTGGTCGAAGGGGTACGGACACTTCCCGTGTCAGCAGCGTCTCCTCTCAGTTCAGTGATGGCCCCCAGCACAGTCCATCCTCCACCCACAGCTCCACGCCATCCTGGAGTGAGGAACCTGCTCAGTCCAACATGGACATTTCTACTGGTCACATGATACTGGTGAGTCAAAACAGGATGAAAAGGAGAAACGTTTCCCTGATGCATAAAAGGATCCTTTTCTTTGATCTGCAGATGTTTAACTCCTGTTTTTGACATGTCATCTCTCTGCCAGGCTTACATGGAGGATCACCTTCGTAACAAGGACCGCCTGCAGAAGGAGTGGGAAGCTTTGTGCTCCTACCAGGCTGACCCCAGCTCAGTAGCTGTGGCTCAAACGCCAAACAATATGGACAAAAACAGACACGCTGAATCCCTTCCCTGTAAGTTCATACAGTAAAAAAAAAAATAAAAAATTGTGTGATTTTTGTTTTTTTTACTTATTCTTCTTCTTTGTTTATTGTACAGATGACCACACACGAGTGAAGCTGAAGTCTGAACTAAACCCCAGTAAACAAGACTACATCAACGCAAGCATCATTGTGAGGGCTCTAAAAGCAACCCAGTACATAACCGAAATAAACGGCTAACATTCTTCTCACGTCTCAGGATCTAAAAACCCTGCCTGTGTATTTATTTAACTCAGTACATTCTGTTTCAGTCTGAGCCTGAGCTACATTCTCTCTTTAAATATGAAAATATGATTTCAAGTCTGATCTGTAATCTCAGGACTTCACACAAACAGTCAACAAGAGATTAGAAATACTGAGATTTTTAAAATACCTTCTCGTGTGTTTACATCCATCTCAGTGTTTGAAAATAACCCCATTAAACTCCTTTGTGCTCCTCTCAACCCTCAGGTTGATCATGACCCCCGCCAGCCGGCTTATATCGCCACACAGGGACCCCTGCCTCACACTGTGGCTGATTTCTGGCAGGTACAAACAGCTTAATCTTCCTGCAGCTTCACCCTCATCCCTTATTATTTCTGATTCCTATGTTTATTTGATTATTTAAACCTAACGGGTGATTCCGAAGGAATAATTATCACGTGCGCCTGTTTTTTAATGACACGTGTCTTCTGTCCCACGTGCAGATGGTGTGGGAGAACGGCTGCACGGTGATAGTGATGATGTCAGCTCTGGTGGAAGATGGAGAGAAACAGTGCGAACGATACTGGCCTGACGAGGGCTCGTCCCTCTACCACATCTATGAGGTTGATTTTTTATCCTTTGTATGGGTCTTTTACGCTTGTATTGTAGGAACAGCCATCCAGTTATGCGGAGATAGTTTTGTTGCTTTGGACGTCTTACAAAGGCTGAGCCAGCAGAATTCAGGATGGAAGAATCATGATTTATTACATTTTAAATTTAAATGTAAGTTTTCTTCACTCAGGTATAAATTAGATGTGTGTACGTCATGTGTGTACATTTCATTCCACATAGAAGTGTTGGTTTATGACATTAGTGCTTCCTTTTATACCCACAAGGAATTCTGATTGTAAGAAGTATCTGAAGTGGGAGGGGACCTGCCTCCTCCTGAGACCTGCTCCAGACTACGTCAGTCTTGGTGTTGAGAGTCCCCCATGTTTAACCATGGCACTGAAATCAGTGTTGATGAGTCTCCCCCAGGCTTCACAACCCTGTCATACTGCTGCAGTTCCCCCCTGACAAACTCCACCTTCCTCTGAGCGTGTGCTGGTGCTTCATCCCCTGCACCTTCCTCCTGAGGCGAGCTTTGGCTCCGGTCATGACTCTCCTGACAGTCTCCCTTCCAACTCCAACTCTCTGGACTTCATGTTGATTTGCAGCAGGGGAAGCATTAATGTCATAAACCAACACTTCTATGTGGAATGAAATGTACACACATGATCATCGACATATCAGTAACATGTTTGGCTTGAACATTTCTTTAGAAATGAAACAATACATCTGGGAGATTTACTGTTTGGAAATTGTATCATAAAAGACAGAAGATGAATTGGTGTACTGTGGGCTGTAAAAAAGCCAAAAAGAGAACATGGTTCAAAGTGGACCCGCCCACCACAGAGGAATGGATGGAAATGACACATGGGATCTAAGTTTTATGTAATATGGTCTGAATGGACTGAGTAGGGTTGGGGTTAAATAGTGAAAACATAACCTGTATAGCTTGGTTTTATTTATTAATTTTTCATTTTGCTTGATTCAGAAACGGTGAGCTGCTCAGTTCTGTGGTTTGCATGTTGTAGTGGATGATTGATTGATTGATTGATTGATTGATTGATTGATTGATTGATTGATTGATTGATTGATTGATTGATTGATTGATTGATAAGACAGCTGGGAAAGCATTATGGACAAAGACACTCTGACTGTCTGCACCAGTCTTTCTTAGGTCCTTAGGAGGAAATGGAGACAAACAATGAACAGTACCTATAGGAGGAAAAAGGAAGTCTGTTATGTAATTTAAGTTATTTGTAATGTGAAACAAACTGTGTTTTTCCTAAAGAAAGACCATTTTTAAAAAAGAAGAATATACCCACATGAATGTACACATCTAAATTAACCCTGAGTGAAGAAGATTTATATTTATTATGTAATAAATCATGAGAAATTTCACCCTGAATTTTGCTGGGTCACATTTCATGCATAAAGAAAATTAAATACTTAAAGAACTCCAATTAGAATTTAAGAACTCAGTGATTGAAGTCAGGAATCTGAAATTGTTACAGGATATAAATCAGAGATCCTGACATGAAAACAAAAATATAGATTTTAACGCCTTTCGTGAGAATTTAAGCACATTTTCTTATTATTGTAGCCTTTGTTTTATTAAACTGTCTGTGGAGGAAAACTTGTCTCATATTAGTTTGTAGTGTGTGTTCCCAGCAGAACCCCTCATGCCAACATCATATTTGTGATGTTAAGATGAAAAGTATCAGTGCTTTCACTTTCATATTTTTTTGCATTAACAACACTGCAAAAACTGAAATCCAAGCAAGTGTTTTTCTTGTCTTATTTTTAGTAAGAATTTTTCAATTATACCTGATATGAGCCACATCCGGCTGAACAGTCCAGAAATTTCAAGATATTATATACTGTAAGATTTTTTGTCTTTAAGTATCTTGAAATAAGACATGTTTCTGGACTGGTCTGGTGAATGTGGCTCATATTAAGTCTAAAAACACCTTTTTTTTAATAGAAATAAGACAAAAAGCACTTGCTTAGATTTCAGTTTTTTGCAGTGAAGAGACAAAAAAGTGGAAAAATGTGCAGCCTGAAGTATGCTTGCTTGAAGAGCTTTTAAAAGTCTTCTGTGTTATGTTGAAGCAGAGAATGTCACCTCACCTCAAAGACTTTAAATATCTTTCTTCCCTCTTTTTGTGCTCCTCAGGTGAACCTCGTGTCAGAGCACATCTGGTGTAAGGACTTCCTGGTGCGTAGCTTCTACCTCAAGAACGTCCAGACGCAGGAGACTCGAACTCTGACGCAGTTCCACCTCCTGAGCTGGCCGGCTGACGGCATCCCCACCTCAACAAGACCGCTGCTGGACTTCCGCAGGTAAGAAACTGCACAACTTCACTCTCCAGCTCCTGTTAGAAGAAAGTACCAGATTTGGCAATAGGTGGAGAGGATGGTGTATGTGTGTAACACTGCTGTGACTCATTGGTCCAGCTGTCATCCCTCAGAGTCTGTCCCCTGTGCTACATTTCATCCTCCATCCATCACCTGAGCTCTCTCTCTCCCTCTCTCCCAGTGTGCAGGTTGACAGGTTTGTATTTTTACATCTCCCGGTGTCATTTTTGTGGTTTGCAGCTAGTACTCTGGCTCCAGTTGCATAGTCACAAAAATGAGCATTGGCAGGTGTGACTGGCTACTGCAAGAGGGACAGTGAATCTGTGGCTTCCTCCTTATTTTCAACCTTTTTTTTTCCTTCCTGTTTTTTTTCACTTTCCTTCCTGCATTTTTAAATCTTCTCCATACCTTGTGTGCCTGTCTGTCACACGCGCATGTCCATCCCTTATCCTTTTCACATTATTCCCCCCGGACCTTGCACAGGAGACATTCATAACTGCTCATCTGCATTTATTAATGTCTCATTAGTGTCAAGCGTGTGAACACGTCGAGAAGATTCAGATGTACTTTATTCTCCTCTCTGTCTCTGCCATCCCTTGTCCCTGTTTTTCAGGAAGGTGAATAAATGTTACAGAGGACGCTCCTGCCCAATCATTGTTCACTGCAGGTAAAAAAAAAAAAAAACACTGGTAAACAAATGAGTCACTTACGTTTGACTTTTAGTGTTTGAATGTAGATTGAGGTTATTGAGGATTGTCCTCTGTCACATTGTTCCACAGTGACGGTACTGGCAGGACTGGCACCTACATCCTCATAGACATGGTGCTGAACCGCATGGCCAAGGGTGAGTCACACACACACACACACCCACACACACACACACACACACACACACACACACGTTAACCATGATTTAACACTTTACATGGAGGCGTACGAAGTTCAGCTTCTGGAGGACTGACATGTTGACAGGATGTTCATGTTGGTTACTGGAGCTCTTTAGAAAAGCCTCCACTGAACTCCAGCTGCTTCAGCTCTGTTTGCTTTGTTATACTGATATTATGGTCAACAGATGGCGCTAAAGACACAGCAGAGTTACATGATGACACTTCAACTTCAAAGAGATGAGTGTCAATGTGTGTGTCATTCAACGGGTTTGTTCTTAGAAGCAGCTCAATGAAGTTAAAGAGCTGGAACGTTACAAAACTGAGCATCATTAAAATCTCTCTGGATGAAAAGCTTTTTATTAACCAGTATGAAAAAATCACAGAGAAGGAAAAAAATTCCTTTAATATAAAAATAAATAAATAAATAAAAAAGTGTAAAACAAAAATATTTGAAACAGAAGTAGTTTTTCAGTTTGTGATTATTTTTCTTTTGCATCTATTATGGAATATTTTTTGCATTTGCACGACATGGTTTGTTTGATTCATGAAATATACTTTTATCTGAATCATAAAAACTTTATTTACCCCGGGGATAGTTCAGTCGGTACAGTTGCCCTGAAACACAATTAAGAAATATCAGAGTGGTAATTGAAGTACAGATAAATACAGAATATACTAAAATAGAATGATAAAATAAGAAAAATGCAGAGCTGGATCAAGTGTCTCAAACAGAAGGACTCAAGACGCAGGAGTCAGAGAGGTCCAGATAGAGTTTTTAATTAGAAACGGGTCGGTACACAAGTAATCCAAGAACAACAAAGATACAAAGATGGCAGGCAGGAACAAGAGAGTCAGAAACAGGTTGATAAGAAAACGTCGGAATATCAGAGCAAACACTAGTGATAATCTGTCAGGGGGTGCAGGAAACACCTGGGTTCAAATACCAGGAAGTGTAGAAAACAAGACACATGTGACTCATATCAGGGAGGGGCCCAGTGATCAGGGGTGAGGAAGAAACTTGACGGGACATGAAAAAAATAAAAAGACAGCAGGATAAAACAGGAAGTGGTAAAAGGAAGAATGAGGCAATGAGGTGTTAGTGCATCCTGCTCAGGCTGGAAGCCATCAGTGGTGACAGCGTCAGCCACTCGTATCCTGATTCCTTCTCAAAAACACTCAGACTCCTTGTCTTGTGACGAGGGTGGTGGTGATTGTATGTACCACTGATCTGATCTGTTGAAATTTGATCATGTTTTTGCATTTCCAAGGCTTTTTTTTTTTTTTTTTTTTTACATTTTCAGTGATGTCTTTGCATTTTTTATAAAATACTTTATTTTTGCATATCATGAAATCTTTTTCCATTTTAAGACATGATTTTGTGTTTCATAAAATGCCATCCACAGATTATTATTTTTTTTTTCTTTCGTATAAGATTTGTGCAGCTGTCCTTTAGGGACACCATAGAAACACTGTTCTTGGCACAATAACTGAAGTAGCAACATATTTGTATCCCAGGTTGATGCAAATATTCTTAACATAAAACAAAATCACCCACTTTGATCTAAAAGTGTTTTATGATGTAAAGTATTAATCTGCCGAGGCAGACCAGTGTCAGGGAACCTCCAAACTGCTGTACTGATGCTTTTACTCTTCCTGTGGTTTGTAGGAGTGAAGGAGATCGACATTGCAGCTTCACTGGAGCACATCAGAGACCAGAGACCTGGCTTGGTCCGCACAAAGGTATGACTGATCCATTTGTGTATTTATCATGTCTGAATCTACGCACCAAAACCCCAAACACTGAACTTCATCCTTTTTGTCTCTTCTTCTTTCCCATCTCTTTCATTCGCGCCCTCATCAGGACCAGTTTGAGTTTGCACTGACAGCGGTAGCAGAGGAGGTGAACGCCATCTTGAAAGCCCTGCCACAGTGAGGACACGCGCAGAGACAAACGCTCATGAAGATGTGATCCAGACATGTCTGTCAGGTCATCACTGTAAATAAGAGTTTGCACCATCACACGTGGAGCGGGTACTGCCCTTATTATCAGCATGCAGTATTTTACCGGCTTCTGATCCTCGGGGTTTCAAACATTTTTTTGGACTTCAATTAACTCACAAAAGTTTGATCTTTGAACTCACATCACACAGAATCTTAAATGATTTAAAGAGTTTAATCTTTCGACTACAGTGCCTCTGTTGATCCACATGTTTTATCTGAGTCTGGCAGGATTGGTTACACTCACATCAACTCTTTGACTGGATGTGACCATTTACCTCCAACTTGAACAGTTTTTCTGTGCTAATTTCTTGGATTAATGTCAAACAAAATTAAATCCCTTTATATTTCTGCCACAGCCGACCTGCTGATATGATTTCGATCTGTTTCATCCCTCCTGAGTGTGCTGTTTCATGTCTGTCAGAGCTCTGCAGGCCACT
This sequence comes from Labroides dimidiatus, assembly GCA_030710495.1. Lineage (NCBI taxonomy): Eukaryota > Metazoa > Chordata > Actinopteri > Labriformes > Labridae > Labroides > Labroides dimidiatus. Next base: position 2,311,259 of record CM061160.1, read on the forward strand.
GTCTGGTGTGTGTTGATTTCTGGCAGGGTTTTGTTTGTCCACGCCTTGACGACACGATTGTTTACTACCATCACTGGCCCCTTGTTTGGATGCTGTCCACTGACCACACAGCACACACCTCTCCTCTTCCTCCCGCTCTCTCTGGGTTACTTTATTGTCTTTCTGTGTACAATCTTGTGATTCATGTAAATACTTGATCATTGTGTTTATTTCATGTAGCAGACAGATGGAAAATATCTATAAAAATGTATTTTTGACTTGAATAAATTTGTGATGTGATGCAGCAAAAAAGCCTGAAGTGTTTGTCATCAGAACGACCTTTGAAAACTAATGAACCCCCTTTTAAAATGCTTTTAGACACTCTTAAAAAAAACAGGTTTTCAGGCTTTTAATCTTTTGTTGTTGGGATCAAACTCCGATCTACTAACAGCATGTGACACAGAGTACTCAGCAGGAAAGGCTTTATTTTCTCTGCCTTATATAGTGAGATGCATTTTGCAATCTGCCTCATTCATCTGTCTCAATGTGAGGATAAAATAACCTCAGCTAAAACAGCTCAAGATAATGCAGAGATCATTCATTTCCAGTCCGTCGTTCCACAATAAGCTAAGAGACACACACACATAGACAGATACAGAAATATACACATATCCTTTTAAATATTCTTTGTTTAAAGTTTCTGTCAGTCAGTAGGAGCCTTGGTGTGCAGAAAGAGAGAAGTGCATCATGGGGAAATGACCTTTGACCTGTAAAAATAGATGTACAAGTACATATTACAATTTCAGCAGTTAAGAAATGACCCATATTCAATGTGACTTCTTCGACAGATGGTTGGTCTAAGACTAAAGGGGGCAGGAAGGGGAATGACTAGAAATCAGTCTGGGAGCTTGAGGTTCACACTCTTGTCTTTACCTCATGCCAGGGTTATGGCACAGAGCAGCAATCGGGTTAACTTGTGCAGGCCTTGAAGTCTGAGTCTGAAACAGGAAGCAGGAAAAGTAAGAAAAAATGTTCAGGAGAGCAAAAAACCTTTTTTTGTTTGAGATTAAGATTATGACTTCACATGGTGAGCTATATTTGTTTAGAAAGAATGCAAAGAGCATGTGAAGAGCCGCTGTATTCTTAAAAAAACAATGTGAAAAACAATGTCGCTGCTATTAGTCTCAGTCTTTATTTGCTCTGAAAAGAACATATGGCACTTCAATGAAATACAAAAAGTACAGGCTGAGAGAAACCATCTGCCCCCCCACCCACCCCCCACATGCAGTTACAGTGCAGAGACAGAAAAACGATAAACAGTGTCCTTATTATCTGAATTTTCCTAACTGGTGATGTGTTTTCACTGCTGTGCTTGACTGGGGGAAAGCACGGCTCCTGCACTGAAAACCAACGAGGCACTCATGAAATATACAAATGACAGCCATAAACATTTATTGTGCACTGAGATTAGAGTCAAAGGTCTTCAGAGGAACAAACACTGCCTGTAATCAGTGGCATTAGTAAACAGTAATGAAAGTGATCTCTTCCACTCAGTACTCCTATTTTCAGTAGACTGTCTTTTAGAACGGTCACTTTCTGTTATTTTGTGCTATATTCCACAGATACAACAGGAATCCCTTTAAATGCAGTTAGTAGCACCCCATATTGATAGTGTGTGTGAAGTGAGCATATCAGCGATAGCATTTCTGCCTTTTTGTTGTTTCTTTTGTAAATTGTATACATATTTCCTGAATACAAAACAGAGCTTCTCCTGTTCTACCCCCAACCTGGTGATGGTTGCAAATTCAACTCTTCCCCCTTAATAGTATGAAGGCATGGACCATGTGTCATTTATATATGGGATGAGTACATTAAACTGCACACATGAGGCACAAACGGCAGCGGTGATGGAAGCAAAATGAAGTTACAGCGTTTCCCATTCTCACAAAACCTGATCACTTCTGACCACGACCGTAAAGCTCAACTGTTTTCCTCTAAAGATGGAAAGGAGGGCTGGAATGCTGGTGTAGAGAAGAAAAAAAGGAACTATAAAACCAGATAAACCCTGTTCCAGCCTTGGGTGAAATGCTTCTGCTTTAATCAGTATTGGAAACATCTGAATTCTGGATTTCTGTGCAAATATCTGAAAAAGTAAATACACACGCTAATATTCAAAAAGATACTGTGAATTTTTTAAACTAAAGACTAAATTCTCATGATATGCTAAAAAAACATTCCACTAAGTTCATAACTTCTACCTGCATAGTGTCAACTCTTACTCTGATCTACCATTTACAGTCTGATCACATATGATTATCATATTTTTGTAAAAGTGCATCAAGGATTAAGGATTAGAGATCAAATTGCTTTCTATCATATATAAATTCATCTTTTAAAAATAGGGGTGTCCTTCACTTCTGCTGTTGCAGCCTTGAGCATTGGCCGATATGATGTCAGCACAAATGGTGTGACATTCGGCTCTGTAGTTCTTCAAGGCTTGAATAAGCCCTGGAGCAGGGGTCTGCAACCTGTGGCTCTGGAGCCTCATGCAGCTCTTTCACTCCTTTGTAGTGGCTCCCTGAAGCTTTGATCAAAATGTTATTGAAGGATTTTTATTTTTCTCAAAGAGGGTATTTATGATTATCAACACTGACACTAAATAAAGTCATGATTTCACTTTCTGTTGAACCTAATATGAGTCACATGTTGACACAAAGCCTGCCACCTCTCTCATCAACAGCCAACAACTTTCCTTTCACCTGTGGCTAACCCAAGCGGCAACCTCCAGTCTGAAAATATGAGACAATGCTGAAGAGCTAAAGTCTGCTGTTCCTCGAGTGTCCGCTTGAGGCTGGCTCCGGAAGTACAGGAAGTCACAAACACACCAAGCCAAAAAAAGCTGTTTTCACAGCCAAAATAAGCACATTTACAGCCTGGAACAAAGAATGTCTCCCGTCTGAATCACTAATTTCACTAACGGCACGCACTGTACGGGGTGTGAATTTTTTTCTAATTCGGCAGTTTCCACAATATTAAGCTCACCAGTTCGTCCAATTAGAGGCACAGCTCAGATCACGTGACTGTGGAGCGTCCTATGGTTGTTACCGTGGAGACTCACAGCACGCCTGATTTCCAATATGGCCGCGCCGGCCGTTTGGCTTCAAAAGTCCGTTTCAGGAACAGACGGGTGACGTCGCGGAGACTATGTCCATAATTATACAGACTATGGATCTGACCTCAAGTTTTACACCCTTGGTAGGATAACTAAATCAACAAAAAGACAAATCTGGAAAATATATATATATATCACAGACTGTATATAGAATGGACAGTGTCTCCACCTTTTACCATTATACAGTTTGAAGCGAAAAAAACTTCCTCACAGAAACTGTGATTGTGCAGCCAGAGTCTGCGCATAAGAGACTATGAGGAACTCTGGGAAAATAAATTATATATATATATATATATATATATATATATATATATATATATATATATATATATATATATATATATATATATATATAATCTTTTTGGTTCTTTAAACAGTCTAATCTCTTCCTAACTCTCCTTCCTGATGTATTTTATTATTTCAGAAAAAAAACTACACAAGAACAGCAGCTGTCAATCATCGTTAAACGAGACTTAGTTAAGTGACATTATCAAAATATGTTATCAAATTCAAATATTTTGTTTGAAGTTCAACAGTTCCATTAATTCAAAATCTTTCTTGATTAGATAATAATTCAGTTTATTTTAACTTTACCTATAATTGTATACACCCATTTGTCTTTATGAACATGTGAAGGTAAAGTAGATTCTGTGGCTCTGGAATGACTTCAATCCAGGTGAGATGAGGCCAAATGGCTCATTATAGAGTGAAGGCTGCAGACCTCTGCCTTGGGAGAATGTTTTAACTTTAAATGTATTAACTTCCCAGTTCTGTGCCGCAACACGAAACTTGTGCATGACAGGTTTTGCAATCAACTGCAACCTCTTGTTCAGACTTTAATGAAAAATAGTGCCACAGGGCAGACATCATTAGCAGCTTGGCATGCTCTGTCATGATCTTCTGGACTCTGCATGCTGCATATGGCACTACTGGATCTAAGTGCTGGAGTGGAGTCTGGAATGGACTGCTTGTATCTGAGATTTTTGATGCAGGTCGATGTGAATCAGACCTGCATGTATTTACAAGGCATTTCTTTTTGTTTCAGCCTTAGCTACTTTTTGCTTAACGAATTCCTGAAAACAGTGTCACTTCTTCAGTAAACAGATCATTGGAAGTTTTATGAGTCTGAATGGAGTCAATAGGGAAAGTTCTGTGGCCGTCATCGTTTACATTTAATCTATTGTTCACTAAAGCTCAGCGTGACCCACATCTCATACATTCCCTTTACCAGAGGGTCCGATTGAGAAAATTCCGTGGCAGAGTCTCAAATAACTGTTGCACAAACGAATGCACGCAATAAAATATTTTCTTAATGGAATTTCAATCACTGCGCTCTTTCCCATATCAAAATCCCCTCTTGAAAACATTCATCAACTGTCCTGTGTACTGCTTTGAAAACATACCACTGATCCATGTGTTCAGCAGACAAAGGATAGCACTCTAAACCTGCTCCTCATGAGTGAACTACAGTTATAATTTGGCACTATAAAGGGACATGGATACATGGGTTCATCTGAGCAGGCAATCAATCATAGAACCACAGCAAAACACCAAAACACCATCGAAAGTCGCTCATCTGTGATGTGTTAAAACTGCATGAAAGCCTTAAGGCAGGTGACACAACGTCTTAAAAAAAGAGTCTGTGAATCACTTTACGTCAAGAGTCTGGCTGTAGGCACAACACTGAGGTAAGTATACAGAATAAGGCACACGAAAACCAGCCAATTAACTCACTGTACACCCGCACTTGTTCTTCTTTTTCACGCCCTCTTGGCTGTTTTTTGTCGCCCGCTCGCACTCCTGCTCACTGCTCGGGCTTTGTGCTGTACTGCATGTTGTTGACGGAGACTCAGAAGAAGAGTCTGATTCCCTGCTTCCCTTGTCCCCAGTTTCCCACCCACTCTCGGCCCCTGAATCCATCTTAAACTGCCCTTTCTCATCCACCTCCCCTGACACTGTGTGTTTACTACCATCCACATTAACAGTTGTTGTGTTAACAATCACACGTGTCTGTTTGCCACCACCTTTTTTAGCCATAGCTTTGCCTTCACGCACAGCACCTGATATGATGTTGGTAACAGCTGCTTTCTGCTCGGCTTCCATTTCTGACAGGCTGCACGCCAGTGCCATCTGCAATTCTTCGTCATCTTCGTCATCGTCGCTGTCTGTCTCAGCCCCGTAGTTGAAGAAGGGCGCAGAGCTAAATGAGCGATGTGTGGATGTAGTGTGTGAGTCAGCAGGTGGTTTGTTTTGGATATTTGGCTTCTGAGGCGTGTGACCAGGCTGTCCCTCTCGTCGGCTCAGCTCCAGCGCCAGGGCCATTTCATCCTCCACACCTGGGTACAGAAAAAAACACACACACACACACACACACACACACACACACACACACACACACACACACACACACACACACACACACAATGTGATCGTAAGAAATCGTAAGAAAGAAATTAGTTAACAATTTCATTCCAACTTTCAATAAGCTAATCTAGCTGCTGTTTTTTGCATTTTTATCATTCAAACATACAAAAAAATTCAAACACTGACTTTGAATAAATGTATTATTTTTATATTTTTAACTAAATTTACGTGTGATTTACTTGCTGGTAGTAGGCACTGCTTAGGTAGGTTCAGTTTCGTAGAATCATTATCTGTTTTTTCCTTAAAGGGGGAAGTACAGCTGATGGATTTTTCTTCATCATCTTCTTCTTATTATTATTATTATAAAAATTATTATTATTATTTATCTTTATTATGAATGTATAAAACAAATCATGGGTAGATCTTAGTATTTCAGTGTTAAATATGGAAAGAGATTACCAGATGGAGCATTTCATATAAACCAATCAGAGGAGGAGAATGGTTATTATATTTCAGTACGGATTTCTTTTAAGTATTGTAACTTTGTGTGTGTGTGTGTGTGTGTGTGTGTGTGTGTGTGTGTGTGTGTGTGTGTGTGTGTGTGTGTGTGTGTGTGTGTGTGTGCACATTTTGAACTCAAGTTGAAAAAACAAATTGAGGAAGAGATTTTAGGGTCCTGTTTTTGTAAGTAAAACAGTTTGAAAAGTATTAAAATGATATTATAGCAGAGTTCATCATTTTTATTTTTTGAATATTATACTATAAGTTAAACTATTTATTGAAAATAAATCTGGAACAGGTTGACCTTTTATTTTTACAGCTGATGGAAAAACCACTTCTGGACGATCAATGTATGGTTTGAAAAATGTTAGTAAGTGTTTATATGGACTCAAGTGAGTTTAGTGGAACTTAACAGTCACCTGTGAGATGATAAACACCTTTTTAAGACGAGAAGTGAGAAGATTTAGCTGTTTTTCTTTTGCATCACAATATTTTTTTCTCATGGACCATCTAAAGTTAGTTGTTGTTGTCCTGCAGAGGTAATGCTGACTTAATCCAGTAGGTGGCGATAATGCACCTAAACCTGGGTTTCACCCGAAACAAACAGAAAAGAATGCATACTGAGAAATTTTCACAGATCAGGAATCCAGACATTTTTTGCATAGTGCAGATTTTTCCCTTTTTCACATTCTAGATACTAAATTTCCACCAAATCAGTGCATACTGCCAGTATAGGAGGCAAATTCTTTATCTGTCATGATATTTTTGAATCACACCATTTAGTATATGTGGTCTTACCATTCACCAGGACACTCTTTAAAACCCCATCCTCTTCGATCTCTACTCGTTCCTGTCCATTCTCTTTTATTCTGAAGGCAAGAGGATAAAGAAAGAACAGAAGTTACAAAAAATAAATAATTTCCTCAATGGCCAGGGCGCAAAATTAATAAAACACTTCTAAATGTGAGATACTTCTCCAATAAACCCAACAGCACAAAGGTGACTTCAACCCAACTTTGACCTTGAAATCATTGAGCTGACAGAGCCAAGGAAAGAAGTTTTGTTTATGTTAAAAATATATATATATAACTTTCTAGAGGCAGCATTACGTACTTTTTTGTGGTGGTGCGTTTGCCGTTTATGATTCGAGTGGAGGTAGATACTGATTTGAAGTTGCCCATCCCTCCACCCATGTTGCCCATCCCATCAAAGCCACCCATAGAAGAGGAGAAGGAGGTAAAATCAGCTGAAGAGGAGACAATGATCAGAACCAGAAATTAGAGGAGGGTGTGAATATAAATGCATTTTAGGTTGAATATAAAAAGACATGAATTAACTTTTAACTTGATACTGTGTTCTCCCTGCAACATCACGCTGAAAGTAAACCACAGCTTACCTCCTGCTGAAGGAAAAGAGAAGAAGCGACTGGGGCCATGGCGAGAGGAAGAGCCTCCAAAGGATGAGAAGTCATCTAAATGAGACCAGGAGAAGCACAACACTTGAAACAGGATGTGATGTAACAGGAGTTTTCCTAACAATGTCTGCTTCTTATATTGTGGTAAACAGTCTGTACACCCCTTCCTCAGTGAAAAATGATATGACTTCATTTAATGATGCAGCAAAAATATCAAAGTTCTCATACAGCCATGCATGTATTTTACTGTGTATACATTATACTCACCAAAGAAGCTAGCAAAGGGGTCCTGGCCAGCAAAAAACTCCCTGAACACCTCGTCTGGGTTTCGGAATGTGAAGGTGAATCCTGGGAAATCTGAGGAAAAGTCTGAGCTGGAGGAACCTGGAGAGTCGAGGTGTTGGTGTTGGATGGAGGTAAAAAAAAAAAAAAAAAAGGAAAGGAAAAGGAGAGGAGAAAAAAAACAAATGAAAAGACAAAGAGTATGAAGATAATAAGTTGTATGTTTATACCACAAAATATAGCCACAAGTCGTACCTGTGTATCTCATTCTGTCATTTCCATATCTGTCGTATTCATCACGTTTACTCTCTGCAACACAAACAGAGTACAGTTTAAACCTACATATAAACACCCAAACATAAAGCAACCATCAGCACATCTGATCAGCCAACCTTACAGACTAATACTGAAATATGAGACTTACTGTCAGATAAGACTTCATAGGCCTCAGCCAATTCTTTGAACTTTTTCTCTGCTTCCTCCTTGTTGTCTGGGTTTTTGTCAGGGTGCCACTTCAGTGCTAGTTTTCTATACCTGAAAAACAAGCAACAAACCCAAATTAATTTATATAAATAGACATGAACGACAAGAACTAACGGCAGCCATTAAGAATTATTGGCTGTGTATTTTTTCCTGAAAACAACTCTACATCTATACACATGTCAAACAAAATATTGCTTGTTTGTTTGTTTGTTTTTGCTCCAACAAAACCTTCCAAATGGGGTTAAAGAAAGTTAAAATACAAAGAGTTATTGCATAAAAAAATAAACAGAAGTCACAGAAAACCAGAAAATGTCTTATCGTAATTTCAAGCTCACTCCAAATTTTCCTTGCTCACGTAAAAGCTGGCAGCACTGAGTTGAAAGCAGGCCTCTGCGTATTTTGTATCCAAGTAAATAACTCAATCAATGAAAAGAGCGTACTCACGCCTTCTTGATGTCGTCCTGAGTAGCCGATTTAGACACTCCCAGGACATTATAGTAATCCACCATGTTGCCTCCTGTTACTTTTTACACCAGTCCTGACAGAAAGAGAAAGTTTTCTTTCAAGTTTGCTCAGCTCTGATTGGACAAACACAGTATGCATTCATGATGTAAACTGAAGTGTGAAATGGGTAGAGATCTTTGTAAACCTTTTTAAAAATTACATTTCTGGCCTCTTCATTTATTTAACTGCAGAAAAAACAGGACATGAAGTGGAATGGACAAACTTGGACTGGGAGAGACTCCTCCAAAATGAGACAAAGAGACATAAAAACTGTTTTTCTACATATGTCTATCTTCTAACTTATTTATCAACAATTCAGTGTTCGAACTCTGGTTGCCAGGAAATCATGAGACACTGTTCTGTTTCTGATTAATCTGATCTGATGTTACTGTGGTATAACAAATACCATTATCTGAAGTACAATAAGTTACTCAAACTAAAAAGAAACACTGGTTGTGAGATATAAACATGCTTACACTGTGTGTGCAACATCTAGAAACAGTCACAGGCAGCAGCTAACCATCATGCTACTCCCATAAGTGGACTTCTACAGATCCAGACCTGGAGGGGACTTCCAATCTGGAAAGAAATGACTAAACTTAACTTTCTAATGTCCCTCGGGAGCACCCATGTGCTCATACAAGTGTTATTACCGTGTTATTTCTAGAGTCATGGCATCTGACAACTGCTGCTGACATGACAGTGGGCCTACGCAAACACGGGCAGATGGACTTGCAAAGGACAGGTGTCAACTCCTAGGGAGTTGTCTCTGTCCACACCGGTCTGAGTAACATGGGTGAGCATTTAACTAATACTGATTCGGTAGACTGTTTACCCATTGTGGGAAAGTTCTAGTAAACTGCTGTTACCATACTGTACCTCACTGTGAACAGCCATAACTTCGTATTGCTAAGGAACGCTGTGTACTTACCGCTGGCGTGTCTCGGGTTAATTTGTGAGCACTGTGCGCTGTGTCTCCGCCGGTTCGGGTCCAACAATGAATTAGTTCAGATAGCGGTGCCTCTGGAATGGAATGCGCCCCCTCCCCCTCTTCGTGACAGCGGTACAGACAGCCTCCTCCTTCGGCCTCTCTCTTCGCCGCCTTGGCACAATATGTCTGCGGTGTACTGTTGAGCCTCAGCGGTGTAGTGCTCAGTCTTAACCGAGAAGCACAAGCGGAGGGTTAGCTCCGGTTGGCTTGTGTGCTGGGATAAGCTGTGCTCGCTGCGTCACTCCCTACTGGGAGTGAAAATAGAGCGTCTAGAACATGCCAGTGTGCGGCAACGTCACCGGACCAGCCCCGCTCAACGCCCGACTGTTGCCTTGTGATAATGTGGCTGAACTACAGTCAGTGAGATGGACCAAAACATTCTGGCCCTCTTTTGAGTAAACAGTTCAAGTCATTAAAAAAATGAATCAATGAGCCGCGTTCGAAACATTAATGCAACCATACTTTTGCTTATGGAGTAGTTAGTTGTGAGTAACCTATTTATTTAACGTAGTCTTCTCACTATTTGACAGCTGTTTACTAACTTAAACGTGAATGCCCCATCACATGAGTGACTGTAGCTCAATACCACATAGCCTCCATCCATGTTGTAATGCTTTTTAGATAGATTTTTATGACATAGTACGCTATGAAAGGGAAGAGTTCACTGTCAGTGTTCCAGGATTCGTCGGTGTGTCTAATACTGCATAAAAGGAAAGTAGCTAATGTAGGCTACTGTTTCTACAGTAAATGTGACTAAATCTCCCAACACCATAACCGTAGTAGTAAAAGTATCACAAATAGAGGATCTAAAATTTTGTATTCATATGTGCAGAATAAACATCAGAATATGTGAACTCATTGTTGAGGGTGTGCACATTGTTTACTTGACCAGGTAACTTAGCAGGGGGTGTGCTTTCCCTTCCTTATTTGCACCGTCATAGTTTGGTCTTGGCCTCGTCTGGGGGGGCACACCAACTCACTGTCCTTTGTCACAATACTGCCATCTAGTAGCTAATAAAAGCTACTGCAGGGAAGAAAAGCAAAAAGCCGTCCCCCAGTCTATTGTACGGGGGAAACTGGCACAGGGAGTTACAGCAGAATTTCCTTTTCAACTAAAATACAAAGAAAAAGGCCCAAGAAAAACTTACTCAATTTTCGATATTATGCATATTCGAGTACAACTGGTGTTTAATTGAGTTTTTCTGTTTTAAATACTTGGAACCATGTGTGCCCATTATTTCTCACCACATGATTATTTATAATGTTGTCAATTTTCAGTTTTGTAACTGTTAATAGAAATCTTTGATGGCTCATAATTCAATATGGCTCTTATGGCCTATCAATCTTTTTGGCTTGCTAGGTGTTTGAACATTGTGTTGGACAAGATTATAAATGATCACAAGCTCATGTAAGAGGTTTATGGGAACTTTTTTATTGATAATACTGTCATTTCACCACCACATGTTATCAGACTGTTGTTGGGAATGTGGAACTTTCATGATAACTTTTGGAATGCATGATGGTAAAGCCCAGGCATTTTTGGCTTTTCAGTACTCCTCTCCCTCCTCCTCATCGTCTCCTACGCTGTCAGTGCCCACTTCCTCATAATCCTTCTCCAGGGCAGCCATATCTTCTCTGGCCTCGGAGAACTCTCCCTCCTCCATACCCTCTCCTACATACCAGTGGACAAAGGCTCTCTTGGCGTACATGAGGTCAAACTTGTGGTCCAGGCGAGCCCAGGCCTCAGCGATGGCCGTGGTGTTGCTCAGCATGCACACAGCCCTCTGCACCTTGGCCAAGTCTCCTCCAGGAACCACGGTTGGAGGCTGATAGTTGATGCCCACCTTGAAGCCTGTGGGACACCAGTCCACAAACTGGATGGTGCGTTTGGTCTTGATGGCTGCAATGGCTGAGTTGACATCTTTGGGGACCACGTCACCACGATACAGCAGACAGCAGGCCATGTATTTACCGTGACGAGGATCACACTTCACCATCTGGTTGGCTGGTTCAAAGCAGGCATTAGTGATGTCAGCCACAGACAGCTGCTCATGGTAGGCTTTCTCAGCAGAGATGACTGGGGCGTAGGTGGCCAGAGGGAAGTGGATACGAGGGTATGGCACCAAGTTGGTCTGGAACTCTGTCAGGTCAACATTCAGGGCCCCGTCAAAGCGTAGAGAGGCTGTGATTGAAGACACAATCTGGCCAATGAGCCTGTTCAGGTTGGTGTAGGTGGGCCTCTCGATGTCCAGGTTTCTGCGACAGATGTCGTAGATGGCCTCATTGTCCACCATGAAGGCACAGTCAGAGTGCTCCAGGGTGGTGTGGGTGGTCAGGATGGAGTTGTAAGGCTCCACCACAGCTGTGGAGACCTGGGGGGCTGGGTAAACGGCAAATTCAAGTTTTGACTTCTTTCCGTAATCAACGGAGAGTCTCTCCATCAGCAGGGAGGTGAAACCAGAGCCTGTGCCTCCACCAAAGGAATGGAAGATGAGGAATCCCTGCAGGCCTGTGCACTGGTCAGCCTGGAATTATCATAAGTCACAAGTCAGGCTTTTGTCTGCAAAGATGATTTCTTGCCATTTTTAAAAAAAATTAAAAATAGGTTTGAGAGTTCTGCTTTTTTGAGGAACTGGCATTGGGAAAAGGCCTACTCCGATGCAAAATCTTGGAAGGAAACTTCTGTCAACTCTTACCAGTTTGCGAGTCCTGTCCAAAACCAGATCAATGATCTCCTTGCCGATGGTGTAGTGCCCTCTGGCATAGTTGTTTGCAGCATCTTCTTTTCCTGTAATCAGCTGTTCAGGGTGAAACAGCTGCCTGTAGGTTCCTGTACGCACCTCATCTGTTAAAATGACAAAGAAAATTAGTTAGAGCTAATGTTTTTGAGGTACCAGTGTTTTCAGCTTTGCATTGTTCAAAATCCCGTAACTATTTCAATGTCATTTTCTTGATGACAGCTTAATGTACTGACCAATAACAGTTGGCTCCAGGTCAACAAAGATTGCCCTGGGAACGTGCTTTCCGGCCCCTGTCTCACTGAAGAAAGTGTTGAAGGAGTCATCTCCTCCTCCGATTGTCTTGTCACTGGGCATCTGTCCATCCGGCTGGATTCCATGTTCCAGACAGTACAGCTCCCAGCAGGCATTGCCCATCTGGGCTCCGGCTTGGCCGACATGCATAGAAATACACTCACGCTGGAAAAAAAAGAAGTGAGAGAGTGATTGAGTAGAGTGTAAAGGTATGTGATAATGGTCAGATGTTAATCAAATAACTACTTTAGGATTGTTCTGTCCACTTTTGAAATGTGCTCTATTAAATACCATGAAAAGTCACAGGAAATATTCAAGATTTTTTTTACCCTCAAAAGGCGGACAATAAGACAGATTTATTTATTTATTTGTTTATGCATGAGTTATCTGATGTTCTTGTGCTTTCTTAGGACCTCCTGTCTACCAGGTCCCTGGTTTGATGGGTGTGAAGCTCAGGAAGGAAATTGGCAAGACACATTGACTGCAGAACACCATGTACAAAGCAAAATCTTAAGGCTTCAGCCGCTCCAAGTCCACACCCTATGAGCAAGCCAGCATTTAAATGAAAGTTATTTAAAGTCCAGAGTCTGCACTGCAGGGTTTTATGGGGTGGAAAAGCAGAACCAGCAAGCAGGAAATGCCGCCAGATTAGCATACAAACCAAGAACCTCTGACACAGACAGGAAGGCCATGGTTTGAATTTACAGGAAAGCCTTGCCCCCTCTTCTCCATCCTGTATCTCCTCCCTTTCCTCATCTCCTCCCTCTTTCTGTGTCTCTCCTCCCCCATCCTGTCCAGCTGCATTGGGCTGGGTAACACTCAGGGATGTCTCTCTCTCTCCCCCTCTCTCTCTGCACACATTTCTCTCGAACCAAAATCTCCTAACAGCTGCAAAATGGCTGCCAACTTACTCATATGGCCGAGGCCTGACCACTCCTCTTTTCTCTGTTCTTTCTGTCCATCCCCCACTGCCACGATATCCCTGATCACTCTTTAAGAGTCTAGATAACTAAATCCTGGAGAAAATCTATATTTTTTATGTTGTTGAAAGTCTTCCTTACCTTAGGGCAAGCTGCACAGGTTTAAAGTAATAAGGCAGACTAACACATAAAGTTGTCTGGCATGTGACCTAGTTAGTCTGAGAGGAGGGAATTGACTTATAAGGTCTTGTAGCCAAATGTAGCTATCCTAGTTCATTCCTCTTTCTGAATTCTCAACAGACATGTTCTAAAAGTTTCATCAGACAAAAGCAGATAAAGATCCTTTTGGATTAATAACCTCCACAAACAGAGGACTCAAAAGTATTTAATTAGTATAACTGAGTACATTTGTGAAATGTCAAGAAAGACAAAATGTCTGCAACAAAAGGGCTGCTGAAGGAAAAGAAGAAAGGGAAATTTCCAGACTACGTCACCAGCCCAGCAGTTACTCACCATTTTTGCTGCTTGTCCTTCGACTGACGTTGAGGATTCAGATCCAAGGCAGAAGTGCGGCGGAGAGGGAGAGTCAGGGCTTATATAGGCAAGGATGTGGAGGGGGGCCGGCAGGAAACCACAGCAAGCAGCTGCATTGCTCATTGGCGGGAGGGAGCAGCAGTTCAAAAAAAAAAAAAAAAGAGGGAAGTCCCTAATGCTGTGTGTCATATAATCCTCCATTATATTGATCTGCTTTGTCTTTCACTTCGAGATCAGAAGCTTATGTTTGCAAAAACAACCCTTATTCAGTGTCTCTGTGATTACTTTCCTCTTTTTTTAATGCATGTTTGAGTGACTGGTTAGCACTATACCGAGGTAGAACTTTACAAACAGAGCAGACATGTAGGCATGCAAACCACTCATCTCTGAAGACTTATTGCATTTAGTAGCATTTTACTACAACTGTAGGCTGAATCATTATGCTTTTTTTGCGCATACCTCTGCACCCAAACGCTTGACTGCAAACTTACATAACTTACCCTGGTTTAATTAGTAACTGAAAAATCACACAATGAATCACAATGGAAAACATCTGTGAGGATCTTTATTGTACATGAAGCATATAGGCCATGTGCTTTAGTGGTAGTACAGAAGGAAAAACAAACAGCTTTTACAAAATGTCAAGGCTTGTACTCTGCTATTTTCTCTTACAACTTTGTTAACAATCTTCTTTTGCTCCCACAGCTATGATTCATGCATAACTGGGATCACATTGTTGCTGCAGGCCACTGTCTGAGTATGAGCTACACAAACAACACCAGTCACCGAGTAAGGCAGTTATTTTCCCTCTCTCTCGCTCTCACAAAGTCACAGCTGAATGGTATACAGAAACTGATATAGGAGCCCTTTCATAACTTACATTCCACATGGGAGAGTACGGGGATGGGGGAGGGGTGCACAAAAGAGAGGGATTGGCCTCTGTTTCTCAGTTTGATACCACACAAAGAAAAGAGACATAAAGGCCTGAAAAACATAGAGTAAGTCGGAAAGTTTTTGCACTTTTCCTAAAAATGATCCTTTAAAACTAAAGCTAGAGGTTTGTTTGTGAGAAAAAGTCTGGAGATTATAGGTCAGTTTACCAAGGGTGGATGTTCAAGTACCACAAGGTACAACCTGTTGAAAGTAATCCTTAAGGTATCATGAGTTTTTTTTCCCCCCTCATTTTAAAATTTTTCACTTTGTTAAAGAAGTACAAATAATCTAAGCAGTAAAATGTGTCATTTTTTTGTGTAGTATATTAATACATTTTTCTAAAGCTCCAGAAATGAAAACTTAATTTAAAACCAAGAACAAACACTTGTTTACTTTGGCTTAAAAGCACTACTTAAGAAAGTCAATATTCATCTTCATCATCCTCGTCTATGTTGTCAGCACCAACCTCCTCATAATCCTTCTCCAGGGCAGCCATATCTTCTCTGGCCTCGGAGAACTCTCCCTCCTCCATACCCTCTCCAACATACCAGTGGACAAAGGCTCTCTTGGCGTACATGAGGTCAAACTTGTGGTCCAGGCGAGCCCAGGCCTCAGCGATGGCCGTGGTGTTGCTCAGCATGCACACAGCCCTCTGCACCTTGGCCAGGTCTCCTCCAGGAACCACGGTTGGAGGCTGATAGTTGATGCCCACCTTGAAGCCTGTAGGACACCAGTCCACAAACTGGATGGTGCGTTTGGTCTTGATGGCTGCAATGGCTGAGTTGACATCTTTGGGGACCACGTCACCACGATACAGCAGACAGCAGGCCATGTATTTACCGTGACGAGGATCACACTTCACCATCTGGTTGGCTGGTTCAAAGCAGGCATTAGTGATGTCAGCCACAGACAGCTGCTCATGGTAGGCTTTCTCAGCAGAGATGACTGGGGCGTAGGTGGCCAGAGGGAAGTGGATACGAGGGTATGGCACCAAGTTGGTCTGGAACTCTGTCAGGTCAACATTTAGGGCTCCGTCAAAGCGTAGAGAGGCTGTGATTGAAGACACAATCTGGCCAATGAGCCTGTTCAGGTTGGTGTAGGTGGGCCTCTCGATGTCCAGGTTCCTGCGACAGATGTCGTAGATGGCCTCATTGTCCACCATGAAAGCACAGTCAGAGTGCTCCAGGGTGGTGTGGGTGGTCAGGATGGAGTTGTAAGGCTCCACCACAGCTGTGGAGACCTGGGGGGCTGGGTAGATGGCAAACTCAAGCTTAGACTTTTTACCATAATCGACAGATAGTCTCTCCATCAGCAGGGAGGTGAAACCAGAGCCTGTGCCTCCACCAAAGGAGTGGAAGATGAGAAATCCTTGGAGACCTGTGCACTGGTCAGCCTGAAAATCATTTCATTAATTATTCAGTGCTGAACAAAAGAAAAGCAATTTGAAAAGTATGGACCCATTTTCTCTCAGATAAGCTCACCAGTTTGCGAGTCCTGTCCAGAACCAGATCAATGATCTCCTTGCCGATGGTGTAGTGCCCTCTGGCATAGTTGTTTGCAGCATCTTCTTTTCCTGTAATCAGCTGTTCAGGGTGAAACAGCTGCCTGTAGGTTCCTGTACGCACCTCATCTGGGAAGAAAATAAAAATGTAGATCCACAGATATATCACCAGAATGATTCTGAAGTTGAATATAAAACTTGGTGATTTTTTAATTTGTTTGTTTGTTTACTGACCTATTACAGTTGGCTCCAGGTCAACAAAGATTGCCCTGGGAACGTGCTTCCCTGCCCCTGTCTCACTGAAGAAAGTGTTGAAAGAGTCATCTCCCCCTCCAGTGGTCTTTTCTGTGGGCATCTGTCCATCTGGCTGAATCCCATGTTCCAGGCAATACAGCTCCCAACATGCATTGCCAATTTGAGCCCCAGCTTGGCCCACATGAATGGAGATACACTCACGCTGCAAAGTAAGGACCATTGCTGAATTTACAGAACAATGTTTTGCTCATCTTCTAATAAGCAGTAATTTGCATAGACAGATGTCTTGTTCGTGTGCCATGTATTACCATAGTTTGTGTCTCTTTTCCAACGTTCAGGTATCGGAAAGAAGATGTAGTGCTGCAGACGGAGGCGTCACTCTGCTTTTTTATAGGCTACCTGCAGCTTAAGGAGAACAGTGATTTGAGCTGAGCTGTAATAAGAGAACGCTCTGATGAAGCCAGGATAAGATCATCTATTTGACAGAATTAAGCACAATGTGAAAAGAGGTCACCGCCCGGATCATTGTGTGGGAACTTTGCAGGGGTGTGTTTGCGCACCTCATATTTCAAAAGTAAACACAGCTGAGAGGAAGCTAAGGTAATGTAGTTTCCCTAGGGAATAATCAAACACTTGAAGTTAAACTTACATCGAGTTTTTTTTTTTTTTTTTAAGAACAGCAGTTTGAACATTTATAAGCATTTATCACAAATGTAATGGAGTAAATAAATAAAACACTCCTTTTGTGTGCACCAGCCCTCCCAGAGACATTTCATAATATGCACTATATAAGTCAACCACATAGTGCATCAGTAAGGAACAAAAGGCTTCTTTCAGGTTGATATGCCTGAAGAGGATAAAGCACAGCATTTGTAGTTGTTTGCAATGAGTTTTAGTTTGGTGGCAGGGAATTCAGGTTATGTGCATGACTCAGTTGGCAGGAATAATCTAACCAGGTGATACGGTACCAGTAGCCCGAAGGCAGAACTCTTTACTTTAGAACAAGTCAAACCACTTTCGGGGACAGCAAGCAAGCAAGCAGTGCTGGTAGGAACTGTTGATTTAGTACATTCCCTTGTTTGAGGTTAAAACACTGCAGCTTCTCCATTTAAAAGTGTCATGTCAGTGCTCTCCCTTGTTTTTTTTCTACTCCATTCTCTATTTTCCCACACACATAAAAGAAAAGAAAGACGTGGGAGGCTGAAGTGAAATTAATAAATAACACAACTATCACTTTGATTGACTGTTGGTTTGTTTGTTGGCATCCAGCACAGAGTGAAACCAGAGTGTCTACTGCTCCTTTTTAAGGTCAATTTCTCTCCTGAGGCTGTGAGACTCATCAGTTACAATTCTGATTAACAAAGTCTTTACCTCAGCCTATTATCACAAAGCTCACAATGCACTATTGTATCCATTGAAGGAACAGTTACGGCAATTGAAAAATGTTGGTTTTATTTATCCTGTAAATGAATGGTGTTTATAAAGAAGACCGGCGTCGTCATACATTCTCTCATATCAGATGGAGTGTTTTGTTTTTTTTTTTTAAATAAAGGTCCCCCAAATGTCTAGTCAAGTATTCCTTAATGTTACTAAAAGAGGTCTCTTCCCTGGTTTTCTCTCATATACTTTGCTCTCATAGGCGTAGCTTGTGTCACAAAGCTCTGTCCCACTTCCTTTGTTTTGCGGTTTAAGTCCCAAGCACCAAACCTTTATGTTGCTTAACTTACAGGCAACAAAAGAGAAAAAAGAAACAGACCCAGGGGAGAACAAAAAAACAAACAAAACAAAACCCAGAAATAAAGAGTTCATTCGCTCAGTAGTGAGGGAATAAAGAGGTAAGTAAGTATGGGTTTAAAATTTGCAAACATATATTTTTCCCATGGGCATGTTCATGTTCAACATCTCAAACCAAAGCATGAATCCTTGTTGGCGACCTCACATGCACTGTCTGTGTGGTGAACTTGCCTGAAGTGAAGCAACTCTGACCTCTAGCTTTCAAACTGCAACTCTTTAATACATTCAGTAATGTGGTAGCCTAGGGTAAATCATGGGATTGAGAAATTTGTTGTTTGTTAATTCTACTCTTGAGATTTTTTTTACAGCAAGCCAAAGTACTGGAAAAATTCAAAAGAGATTTTGAATTAATAAACTTGGCAGAGATGGATTTCCTGGGGACTATAAAGAAGGTGTTGGATAGGTGGGTAAACTTTCAGACATCCAGTATGGCTTTGGCAGATGACATCTGACTCATAAAACAAAGCCCACTCCCCATATCTGAAAAAAATAAAAATGTGTAAGAATTATAATTAAGCATACAATTTAACATAACATCAATTTAAACACAATATATTCAAATTTCAGCCATTAAGGAAAAGATCAAAAATTTAAATTACATGCTTCCCAAAATTATCTTAAAGTAAATGTAAGTTATTGATAAGTAGATAATCTGTTTGTTTCCCTCCTGCCACCACTGGATGGTGCTGTAAAAGTACATGCTTATGACCACAGGGTGACCAATTTTTCAGTCTGTTGGTGGAGCAGGAGTGAGTCAGTAGTAAAAAAAAAAAATTAGGCATACAGAACCATGAACACTAATGCAAAAATGAAAAAAACTGGAGATTCCTTGAAAGAACATTAAGATCCACCCAAAGTGGGTTTTAAAAACAGCCTGAATAAGAAGTTGTGACAGAAAGTATTTGCTTAGACATAGTGTAAAAGTGGAAAAGACCCACATCAACAAGAGCGACTATTTCTATCATTTTAAATTCCTAAATATACTGAAGAAGCAGAACTTTAATACTTTTTCTACAGAAAATGTTTTTGAGTGACACATATTTACATTCTAGGTACATAATTCATGATCAAACAAAACAGAATAATTTTTTTTGTCACAATGCTACCTTGGTATGCACAAGATTAGATTCAATAAGATGTACATTTTTGCAACAAGGAGGCATTAAAATCATCTGAAAAGTTCTTAACAGCAACATTTAAGTAAAAGGGTGGTTTGTTCACTCTTCAATACAGTGGGTGGCAGTAAGCTGCCATAGAACGTCAGATTTCAGAAATGTGGGCCTTTAAAGAGCACTGGGTCTAAACCAGCTGAGAACTACTGAATTATTACACTGTGTTAGCCTCTTCCAGTGTAGTAATGAGTTAAGAAAGTCAGCAACTCTCAGAGTTCTAACACTGAGTGTTGATGTTAAGTTAAGTTTATAACAGATCTAAGTCATCCAGGAAGGTTTTGTTTTTCTTGGCTGATGTTTTTGTAAAATTTAGCAAAATTTTATTTAAATTCAATGATATATATATATATATATATATATATATATATATATATATATATATATATATATATATATATATATATATATATATATATATATACAGTGGTATGAAAAAGTATCTGAACCTTTTGGAATTTCTCACATTTCTGCATAAAATCACCATCAAATGTGATCTGATCTTTGTCAAAATCACACAGATGAAAAAACAGTGTCTGCTTTAACTAAAACCACCCAAACATTTATAGGTTTCCATATTTTAATGAGGATAGCATACAAACAATGACAGAAGGGGGAGGAATAAGTAACTGAACACTCTGCCTAAGGAGACTTAAAGAGCAATTGAAACCAATTTTTACCAAACAATTTAAGTCAGGTGTGTGCCCAATCACTGATGAGTGGCTTAAAGCTGCCCTGCCCACTATAAAACACACACCTGGTAAGAATTGTCTTGATGAGAAGCATTGTCTGATGTGCACCATGGCTCGCTCAAAAGAGCTGTCTGAAGACCTGCTATCAAGAATTGTTGATTTGTATAAAGCTGGGAAAGGATACAAAACCATCTCTAAAAGTCTGGATGTTCATCAATCGACAGTCAGAGAAGTTGTCTACAAATGGAGAAAGTTTGGCACTGTTGCTTCTCTCCCAAGGAGTGGCCGTCCACCAAAGATGACGCCAAGAGTTCAGCGCAGAATACTCGGAGAGGTAAAAAAGAACCCTAGAGTGTCTGCTTAAGACTTACAGAAATCACTGGCACAGTCCAATATCGCTGTGCACACATCAACTATATGTAAAACAATGGCCAAGAATGGTGTTCATGGGAGAACTCCACGGAGGAAGCCACTGCTGTCTAAAAAAAACATTGTTGCTCGTTTAATGTTCGCAAAAAGGCACTTGGACACTCCACAGAAGTTTTGGCAAAATATTTTGTGGACTGATGAAACCAAAGTTGAATTGTTTGGGAGGAACACACAACGTCATGTGTGGAGGAAAAATGGAACAGCTCACCAACATCAGCACCTCATCCCCACCGTGAAGCATGGTGGAGGGTGCATCATGGTTTGGGGCTGTTTTGCTGCCTCAGGGCCTGGACAACTTGCAATCATTAATGGAAAAATGAATTCAAAAGTTTATCAGGATGTTTTGCAGGAAAACCTGAGGCTGTCTGTCAGACAGTTGAAGCTAAAAAGAGGATGGATGCTGCAACGAGACAATGATCCAAAACACAGAAGTAAATCAACTTCAGAATGGTTTCAGAAGAACAAAATACACGTTCTGGAGTGGCCAAGTCAAAGTCCAGACTTGAACCCAATTGAGATGCTGTGGCATGACCTCAAGACAGCGATTCATGCCAGACATCCCAGGAATCTGACTGAACTACAGCAGTTTTGTAAAGAAGAATGGGCCAAGATTAGTCCTGATCGATGTGCCAGACTGATCTGCAGCTACAGGAAGCGTCTGGTTGAAGTTATTGCTGCCAAAGGGGGGGCCACAAAATATTAAATGTGGTGGTTCAGTTACTTATTCCTCCCCCTTCTGTCATTGTTTGTATGCTATCCTCATTAAAATATGGAAACCTATAAATGTTTGGGTGGTTTTAGTTAAAGCAGACACTGTTTTTTCATCTGTGTGATTTTGACAAAGATCAGATCACATTTGATGGTGATTTTATGTAGAAATGTGAGAAATTCCAAAGGGTTCAGATACTTTTTCATACCACTGTATATATATGTATATATATATATATATATATATCCCTTGCCCACCCTGGGCGATATAGTGTCTCCTTCAAGGTCGGGTCCTCTACCAGAGGCCTGGGAGCCTGAGGGTTCTGCGCAGGATCTTAGCTGTTCCTAGGAGTGCGCACTTCTGGATGGATATCTCAGATGTTGTTCCAGTATCAGCTTGGGTGTTACAGCCCCCAGTGTCCCAATAACAACTGGCACCACTGTTGTCCGCACACCCCACATCTTCTGTAGCTCTTTCCTCAGCCCTTGGTATTTCTCCAGCTTCTCGTGTTCCTTCTTCCCTGATGATGCTATTGCTCGGTATTGCTACATCTATCACTACAGCTGTCTTCTGATCCTTATCTACCAGGACTATGTCAGGCTGATTAGCTATCACCATCCTGTCAGTCTGGATCTGGAAGTCCCACAGGATCTTTGCCTGCTTGTTCTCCTCTTGAACTTGGGACCTCCAGTCCATACTCGGCACAGATGTTACTGTACACTATGCCAGCTACCTGGTTATGCCGCTCCATGTATGGCTTGGCTGCCAGCATCTTACATCCTGCTGTGATGTGCTGTACTGTCTCAGGGGCTTCTTTACACAGCCTGCATCTAGGGTCTTGCCTGGTGTGGTAGACCCCAGCCTCTACTGATCTTGTGTTGAGGGCCTGTTCTTGTGCAGCCATGATGAGTGCCTCTGTGCTGTCTTTCAGGCCAGCCTTTTCCAGCCATTGGAATGTCTTCCCAATGTCAGCCACTTCTTCAATTTGTTGGTGGTA
The DNA here is from genome assembly GCA_030710495.1 of Labroides dimidiatus. Lineage (NCBI taxonomy): Eukaryota > Metazoa > Chordata > Actinopteri > Labriformes > Labridae > Labroides > Labroides dimidiatus. Next base: position 2,333,914 of record CM061160.1, read on the forward strand.
CATGCTGTGCTGATTACTGGCAGGGCATAGGTGTTAATGGCCTGGATCTTATTTTTCCCATTCAGCTGACTCCTCAGGACCTGTCTCACCCTCTGTAGTACTTGGCTGTGGCTGCTCTCTGCACCATCTCCTCATGGTTACCATTTGCCTGGGATCCCCAGATATTTGTAGCTGTCCTGGACATCTGCAATGTTACCCTCTGGTAGTTAAACCCTGTTAGTGATGATCACCTTCCATCTCTTAGGCACCATCACCACACTTCTCCAAGCTGAATGACATTCCGATGTCACCGCTGTAGATCCGAGTTAGGTGGATCAGGAAGTCAATGTCCCTCTCACTCTTGGCGTACAGCTTGATATCACCCATGTAGAGGAGGTGGCTGATGGTTGTCCCACTCCGGAACCGGTATCCGTAGCCACTCTTGGTGATGATCTCACTGAGGGGGTTCAGGCCTATGCAGAACAGCAGTGGGGACAGAGCATCTCCTTGGTATATGCCGCGTTTGATGCTCACCTGTGCCACTTTCTTTGAGTTGGCTTCCAGGGTGGTCTTCCAAAGTCCCACTGAGTTCTGCAGGAAGGTTCGCAGTGTCTGATTGACCTTATACAGCTTCAGGGACTCTAGTGTCCATGTTTGGAGACTGCCCTGTCAACCAGTAGTTCGCGTAGAGCAAGGGAGAGCTATTTTTTGGAAATTATCAAAAACTACAGTAACAACTCTTGTGTCCTGTTTGCTACAGTAAACAGATTAACAAACCCCCCAGTTTCACTGCCCTTAGAACTGGTTTCTATATCTACGTGTAATGAGTTTGCAAAATTCTTTTATGACAAAGTTCAAGGCAATAAAAACGCAATAATTTCAACATCACAAATAACCAGTCTGCAGCCAGCTAGACATCTAGAGCTGACACATTTCACACCAGTTACTGACAAAACAGTCAAAGAAATCATCTGCAGTCTGAGTCCATCCTTGTGCTGCTTTGATGAGTTACCCACTAGATTTCTAAAATCTATGGTGAGCAGTTTGTTACCACAACTCACTCGTCTCGTCAACATCTCACTTCAGACTGGGACATTTCCAAAGGCCTTAAAAACTGCTGTCATTAAGCCTCTCCTTGATGCCACAGTTCTGAACAACTACCGGCCTGTATCGAACCTGCCATTCTTAGGTGAAGTCCTGGAAAAAGTGGTATACCAACAGCTTACTGACTTTCTTCTAACAATACCTTTAATACATTGCAATCAGGCTTTAGAGCCCACAACAGCACTGAGACAGCTCTTATCAAGGTGACAAATGATATCTGCCTGAACACAGATGCAGGCAAAGTTTCAGTCTTAGTCCTGCTGGACTTGAGCGCTGCCTTTGACACAGTTGACCATGTGATCTTATTACAGAGGTTAGAAAACTGGGCAGGAATCTCTAATACTGCTTTGAACTGGTTCAAGTCCTATCTTGAGGACAGGATGTTCTTTGTTGAAATTGGTAACTGTCTCTCAGACCAAATGGCTATGTCCTGTGGGGTTTCCCAGGGGTCAATTCTGGGACCCCTATTGTTCAATTTGTACATGTTGCCATTAGGCCAACTAATACACAGCTTTAAAGTTTCCTATCACAACATGTGTCCCTGAGAGCAGGTGAAAATGGGCCTGGAGATTCACTCTGTCACTGCATCAGACAGATCAGTGTGTGGATACAAAACAACTTCCTCCAGCTGAACTCAGACAAAACTGAAATCATTGTCTGTGGTCCACAAAAACAAAGAGAAGGTGTTATCAGTCACCTTGAGACTTTCTCTCTTTAAAGGTTAATAGTCAGGTTAGAAATCTAGGGGTAATACTGGACTCAGACCTCAACTTAAACAGCCATGTTAAATCAATAACATCAGCAGCTTTTTACCATCTGAAAAACATCACCAGAATCAAAGGAATACTGTCTAAACATGATTTAGAGAGACTGATCCATGCGTTTGTATCCAGCAGGTTAGATTACTGTAACAGCCTACTCACGGGCTCTCTAAGCGAACTGTAAGACAGCTGCAGAACATCCAGAATGCTGCTGGGCGAGTCCTGACCAGAACCAGGAAATATGATCATATTAGTCCTGTTCTCAGGTCTCTGCACTGGCTTCCTGTCGCCCAGAGAATAGACTTTAAAACAGCTCTGCTTGGTTGGGGGTGATGCTGAATTCACCCCCACACTGACCGGTCGTCCTGGCTCCCCCTTGCTGAGAGCATATTTGTACCTTGGTAGAGGTTCATTGCACCTCTGCAATCTCTAATTCTGATAGCAACTTCTTCTAATGGATAATTGAACACTGAACTACTAGGTGTTTCTTAGTCAGGGTAGATGTGGGGTAGTTCGTCCAATCAGAGACACAGCTCAGATCACGTGACTGTGGAGCGTCCTATGGTTGTTATTTGTTGAGACTCACAGCACGCCTCATTTCCAATATGGCCGCGCCGTCCATTTGGCTTCAAAAGTCCGTTTCAGGAACAGATGGGTGACGTCGCAGAGACTACGTCCATTAATTATACAATCTGTGCTTTGAACGTGGCATGGTTGTTGGTGCCAGATGGGCTGGTCTGAGTATTTCAGAAACTGCTGGTCTCCTGGGATTTTCACCCACAACCATCTGTAGGGTTTACAGAGAATGGTCCGAAAAAGAAAATATCCAGTGAGCAGCAGTTCTGTGGGCAAAAATGCCTTGTTGATGCCAGAGGTCAGAGGAGAATGGCCAGACTGGTTCAAGCTGATAGAAAGGCAACAGTAACTCAAACAACCACTCATTACGACCAAGTTATGCAGAAGAGCATCTCTGAATGCACAACACGTCAAACCTTGAGGCAGATGGGCTACAGCAGCAAAAGATTTTGAATCTCCCCTTTTACCTTATACATTGCTCTTGGGGCGGCTGTGGCTCAGTTGGTAGAGTTGTCGCCCCACAATCAGAAGGTTGTGGGTTCGATTCCATCTCCTGTAGTCACATGCTGAGGTGTCCTTGAGCAAGACACTGAACCCCAGTTGCTCCCACTGTTGTTCAGTGGTGTATGAATGCGGTGTGAATGTGTTAGCTGTAGCTGATGATTAGTGGCACTCGGCCATCAGTGTGTGAATGTGGTGTGATTGGGTGAATGAGGCTAGCAGTGTAAAGTGCTTTGAGTAGTCGGTAAGACTAGAAAAGCGCTATATAAGTACTGGTCCATTTACCATTTGGTCCATTCTTCTTACCCTGATGCGCTCATCACTTCTTCCATTGCTCCAGAGTCCAATTTTTATGCTCCTTAGCCTCACCGATTAGTGGTTTTCTTAAGGCTACACAGCTGTTCAGTCCCAATCCCTTTCACTATTAAACACAGCCCTGAGTTCTACTGTTGTTTTTCTTCGATTTGATCTCACCACACGTTTAAGTGATCGCCGATTACGATCATTTAGGATTTTTTTTCAGCCACATTTCTTCCTCGAAGACGATGGGTCCCCACTATCCTTCCAGTTTTTAATAATGCGTTGGACAGTTCTTAACCCAATGTTAGTAGTTTCTGCAATCTCCTTAGATGTTTTTTCTGCTTGATGCATGCCAATGATTTGACCCTTCTCAAACAGACTAACATCTTTTCCACGACCACAGGATGTGTCTTTCGACATGGTTGTTTAGAAAATGAGAAGCAACTCATTGCACCAGTTTGGGTTAAATAACTTGTTGCCAGCTGAAAGATTATCGCCCATGCAGTAATTATCCAATAGGAGGCTCATACCTATTTGCTTAGTTAAATCCAGGTGGCGACTGTTTTTTTTGGCCAGGCAGTATATATATATATATATATATATATATATATATATATATATATATATATATATATATATATATATATATATATATATGTATGTATGTATGTATGTATGGGGGAGATTTGAAGAACCCTGAAAACTGACAAGTATTTCTGTATTTCTGCTCTAAAGATGTAATGATGAAAGTTAAATGATAAAGCTCACAAAAACATTTTCTTGAGAACAAGAAAAATAGAACTTTGAGTCCAATCATATTTCCTCTGAAGAAAAAACAACCCATTCATAGTCATCCAACAAGGTTTAACTGAATGTTAGTCAGTACAAATCAGAATGAGTGATCATTTAATGCTATAGAATGAACAAAGAGGGTCAGTGTTTAGCCAGTTAAATAATTGGAATAACAGGGGGGTCAAAAAAAGAGTTATGCACGAATTATTCAGGGAGCTCACCCAGCAGAACTTTTCCTGCGTGCACGCGGAGCGCGTCCACGTCAGTTTTGAGGTGGGCGAGGTTAGCGGTTAAGTATAGCGTGACAGCTCCTCGCCCACCTGACATTACTTACTCACTGGGTCCACATTGACGGAGGCTGTGAGAAGCTAGCGGCAACTTTAAAGACAATTTCAACCTGCTTTTTCTTCTTAAGCGTTCAACTAAGAAGCCACAATGGTAAGTATAGTTTTAGTTTCGTAGAAAATAAGTTTGCACGTCTGAGTTTCGCTGATTTATCATTCATAACTGAGTCTAACTTATCTCCAGTGGCGGCTACGTCAGACTCCTTTGGATGTTCAGGACATAAATGTGTCAGAAATGTGTCAGATTGTGGCGCTAATCTGCCACTGTGAACTACTTTTCTCTGCGTCTCCTGTAGCCGCACTCAGAAGTCAGAAATAGACTGACTGGCAGTAAAGCTGAGCTGGCTGCTGGCCTGGAGGAGCAGGTGCTCATGATTAGTTTTCGTTTTTAGCACATCAGGAAAAACAAACGAATTCAGCGTCACAAACGGTTTATTTATCAGAGAAAAGAGACTATTTCGCCCCTAATTTCAGTTTAAATGTGCCTATATAGGAAAAATTCCTCAATCCTCGCAAGGAATTAAGGCGTGTCTCTTAAAACTTTGAACAAGCCAGCACACATTGAGACCATGACATTTTTTGTTTAAGGCGGTAGGGAGCTCGCCCCTCCATATTTAAACTGCTATGAATAAAAGTAACTGTCATAAAACCACAGCTCTGGCTACTTAAAAACAACAACAATGCAATAATTGTTTTACAGAGTGGAGAGTAAAGTCACATGTTTTTCGTAATCATAAGAAAAAAATCGGACTAAAACCTAATCCTTCCCACATGAAGTTTGTTGCAATAATTTTGTGTTATAGTCTCGTGCTTCAGGGCCAGGAACCAGCACCCAAACAGAGCCTAATCTTTGGTCTGTTTGCTCAGTAGTATAAACACAGCTTGTTAGCATTGCCAGTACCTCTTATAACGACCAAATGGTGTCATTGTGTACACTACTACAGTAAAACCGCCCTAGACAAACAGTTCTGATCACAAAAGTTTAGTTCAGGTATTGTTAATGGTATATCTAAGTCTTAACATAAACCAACACACAATCAAATTGAATTGAGCAGCTGGTATTGAGCTTGTTTAAAAACCTGAAATGATCTAATATGCTTAAGGAAGGGTTGGGAAATCCATAGATTTAGGATCATAAGTCAATTCACATGGCTGGTCCACTCAAATAATAGGCATAATCTAGGCTTGTTGCACAAAAGAGAGGTTTAAAAGCAGCAATGATAACAAGAAATGTTATAATAACCAATGCTTTTTTAAAATTTTGTGCAATGCAGATTTAGCCCTCTTCTCCCTCGCCTGTTTGCCTCTGGCTGTCGCTGACTTTTTCCATTCTGAGTATGTAGATTTTCGGCTGGACTGACCTCTTACCTTTACTTGTGTTTACATTTTTAAAATAAACATGAATGGAGACATGGGTGATTACACAGAGGACTTGGAAAGGTGTTCAGCATCACCTGAATCAGTGTTGGTCATCCCCTTGTCAGTCATTTATCTGTAGTGCTCACACCACAACAAAATTTAAGGCCGCGTTACCTTTAGCTTACTGCTGTCAATTTTCATGACTTGATCTACAGTGCTCAATTACATGGAAATCTTTTATGTTCTCAAACACAGCAGGGAACTGCGACAGAGGATTAGAGCCAAGTAAAAAAATAACCCAAACAATTTTATGAGAATAAAGTCATAGATTTACAAGAATAAGTTCAGAAATTTCCAAGATTAAAATCATGAATCAATTTAAATTATGTTGAAAAACAAACTTTATTCTGAAAGGTTGTTTTAAAGGAGCAGCCATTGGCCTACTCAAAGAGGGCTTTCACACTGGCACGGTTCTGGTTCTGGAACCGGTTCCATTCTGGATTCTCAGAACCTTGGTGCTTTCTAGCGAACTAGCCCACATTCATATAATTTTAAACATAACAAATGTAAGAGGGCGTCACCTTGACTTCCTGCTAATTTTATCAACACAGAATTTGACACACCCTCAGATGATGTCACAGTTCCCAGCTAGAACCATCTTTTTTTTGGTTCCATCCGTGAACAAACTTTTCAGGTTCTGAACCAGTTTTTTTCTGGTCCGAACAGGCCGGTCGGTTCAAAATAAGGTTCTGGAACTGGAACTGGCACAGAACCATGCCAGTGTGAAAGCACTCAAAGAGGATGAAGTGAGAGCGTCTTCTTGATGAAGTTGTGTTGAGTTCCAGCTTTGACAAACAGCCTTCTTAATATCTCTGCCAACAGTTTGTTAGAGAACCTGGAGCTTTCTGATGAAGGCAGTTGAAACACGTAGCACTGTAGGCTACCACACTATGAAGGAGGATTAGGATTATTCCTCATTTTTGTACAGGTGGCTGCTGCTCTTCAGATAGACAAGATATAGAGTAAAATAATCAGTTTATTCTACTAAATTTACTCTTAAATAAAAACAAAAAACAAAAACACGTCCCCAATTCTCCGTTGTAGGGTATTGACCAGTGTCCAATAATAAGACTAACTTCAGCTTGGGTGTGGATGATGTTTTATTAAATGATCATTTATCTTCACTTCATGTTTTAGTACATGATGCCTATAGAGACAGAAGCTATGCTGTCTTTCTCTGTTTGGCTCACTTTAAATCTCTGTCTCTGATAGAATCTTGAGTAGTCTGAGCAGACATGTTTAGTTAGTAAAAACCGGATTCTCAAGTCCATGTTGGTGACACCCTGACATGCTGTTGTTTTTGTCATCCTGACACACCCTGGCGGTTTCTTGAGAGAGGAAAGAAGGTTTGACATTTGACAGCACTCTGTCTCTGACAGTCAGATACTCTTACACAAAGTGATGATGAATTATAGTTATACGCCATTCAAGTTTCAACACGTGGTGAGGAGGCATGTGTACAGGAAGCTGAAGAACACTTCAAAATGATCAGGCGTAAAATGCATGTCAGCAGTGACCACTATTTTGGAGCCAGCCAGTCAGTGTTTACTGAAACAGTCAGCCTTTGCTGTTAGGTGTCATGTGTCATGCTAGGTGCATGAAGAACCTAAAATAGCTGCTGCGAGCTCTGCTAACCAGGAAACCTAGGGTCACCTCAGCTGTGCATAGATTGTGCTGAAGTATGGAGGAAATCTAAAATTATCCTTTGACCTACAAGGATTAAAGGAGAGAACAGAATAAACTTATATTCTTTCTGGCTGTTTTTTTTTTAAACTCTGGAGCCAGGCTTGCTCCCATATCCTAGACACAAGATCACCTACTTCTTCTGCCTGATCATTGAGATGGGGAAAGTTGGAGAAGGGTAAATATAGCAGCATGATATGGAACAAAATGGGGTTGTGTAGTACGCTTAATTTTGTCTTTCCTATGGTGTGAAATAAAGTTTCCCTAATTTCTGGAAATTTAAGATCAAAGCATGACTATTTTTAAGAAAATGTGCTTAGTCTTAGTTTAAGGGGGTAACTTCAGACTCATTTCAGGATCTGTTTTGGCCAGGAGTGGACAACGATGGATAAATTAATCTTAATACATTTTTGCAGCGGATTCAATGTGATGATGGGAAAAACAAACCAGACAGGAATGTGTGACTCTTTGCTAATCCATCAGATAGTACCGTACCTTACAACACAAACTAACTGCCAAAAAGCACTTTATTCTATTGAGTTGTTTCCTATCACTGTCAAGTGTGAGCAGGAATGTGCTACTTTTATGTAACAGAAAAGTAAATTCTTTCATATCTGAAGGTATGTGTGAGATTTATATTGCCCAAACTTGCTCTGTGCCTCAGGCCTCTGCTCTTATTACTTCTGTTGTGGTTCTCCAAGTACATGAAAAAATTAGTTGACTTCATTCAACCACAGAAGTTTCATCAATTGAGCAATTTATCTTCTCTCTCATACAAACTGTTTAGTAAATCTCAACACTTCTTGAAAATGTCCATAAAGTGATATTATTCAGTGAGTGGCCGATGCAAATACAGAAATAAATAAATGTTTACCCTGCAACAAATAGAAAGAGCATATCATATTACAATTAGAAGCTGTGATCTACATTTTCTCTGCTCTCTGTTTAATGAAACTATCCTAAGGTAAAATATTGTTATTGGGTCATTTCAGTGGCCATGTCTTTTTATTTGGGGAATCTTCGAGCATGACACGGGTAAGGTTGTCCTCTGAACTCGATCTCTGTTTTAGATCAGGAGACTGCCTGGCTCAGACGGTCACATGAGATCGACTGACAGCTGTAGTAAATCTGTTTTGCCAGTTCTTTGGACTTTACTCACCCCACCTTTCCTCCCAAAGAACATCAGCTTAAACATTTGGCAGAGTTTCCGAGATATGCCTTTGAACCCGTTGAACTATAGAGAACTGTGGGGTGGAAAATCTGATGGAATTTTGGAGCAGCTTGTTGTACAGTAGAACATACAGTCTTTTCTGTTTCTCTGTCGTTTCCCAGTCCTCTTTTATATTAACCTGTTTTGTCTTCCTCCCTTCCAGCGTGAATGTATCTCAGTCCACGTAGGCCAAGCTGGTGTCCAGATGGGGAACACCTGCTGGGAGCTTTACTGTCTGGAACATGGCATCCAGCCGGACGGTCACATGCCCGGCCTCAAGGCCGAAAAGACCAAAGACGACTCTTTCACCACCTTCTTTAGTGAGACTGGGGCTGGAAAATATGTCCCCAGAGCCATCTTTGTTGACCTGGAACCCACTGTCATTGGTTAGTGATGTTATGAGTTTATAAGAGGTATTAAAACCTTTTGATACATTGTTAGCAATACAACTTTTGGATCATTTTTTCTTGTCTATCTCGGTTTCATTTTTCAGATGAGGTCCGCACAGGATCATACCGTCAACTCTTTCATCCTGAACAGCTGATCTCAGGAAAAGAAGATGCAGCCAACAACTACGCCCGTGGGCATTACACTATCGGCAAGGAGATCATTGACTCTGTCCTGGACAGAATCCGCAAACTGGTAGAGTTGTTGTTGTTGAAAGTTGGAAAGTTTTATACACTTTTTAACACGTCTTCATACTGCTTTAAGCATCTGACCTAAATACCTGCACAGACTTGCACCCAGACCTAACACCGCATTACATTTGTCTTGTTCCTATCTACAGTCTGATCAGTGCTCAGGCCTCCAGGGGTTCCTGGTCTTCCACTCCTTTGGGGGAGGCACAGGCTCAGGTTTCACCTCCCTGCTAATGGAGAGACTCTCTGTTGACTTTGGTAAAAAGTCTAAGCTTGAGTTTGCCATCTACCCAGCCCCCCAGGTCTCCACAGCTGTGGTGGAGCCTTATAACTCCATCCTGACCACCCACACCACCCTGGAGCACTCTGACTGTGCCTTCATGGTGGACAATGAGGCCATCTACGACATCTGTCGCAGGAACCTGGATATTGAACGTCCATCATACACCAACCTGAACCGCCTCATCAGCCAGATTGTGTCTTCAATCACAGCCTCTCTACGCTTTGACGGGGCCCTGAATGTTGACCTGACGGAGTTCCAGACCAACTTGGTGCCATACCCTCGTATCCACTTCCCTCTGGCCACCTACGCCCCAGTCATCTCTGCTGAGAAAGCCTACCATGAGCAGCTGTCTGTAGGTGAGATCACTAATGCCTGCTTTGAAGCAGCCAACCAGATGGTGAAGTGTGATCCTCGTCACGGTAAATACATGGCCTGCTGTCTGCTGTATCGTGGTGACGTGGTCCCCAAAGATGTCAACTCAGCCATTGCAGCCATCAAGACCAAACGCACCATCCAGTTTGTGGACTGGTGTCCCACAGGCTTCAAGGTGGGCATCAACTATCAGCCTCCAACCGTGGTTCCTGGAGGAGACTTGGCCAAGGTGCAGAGGGCTGTGTGCATGCTGAGCAACACCACGGCCATCGCTGAGGCCTGGGCTCGCCTGGACCACAAGTTTGACCTCATGTACGCCAAGAGAGCCTTTGTCCACTGGTATGTAGGAGAGGGTATGGAGGAGGGAGAGTTCTCCGAGGCCAGAGAAGATATGGCTGCCCTGGAGAAGGATTATGAGGAGGTTGGGATCGACTCTTTTGAGGAAGAAGAGGAAGGGGAGGAATATTAAGAGGCTTAGCTGTAATTTAAAAGTTGTTTTCACAGATGTAAGGCTCTATTTGTTTAAAAATAATGCTTATGTAATCCAACATGTTTTGCATTTTGGTTTCTGTGCCATAAGAATTTTTATTTTCATTTTTTAAATAAAAACCATGGCAATTTCCTGTGCCTTCAGAATTATGTTTGTGACAGCTTTTATGTATAACAGTTTATTTGTTTTCTTTAACCCCTACAATGTTGTGCAACAACCAGTTTTTTTTTAAGCTGAAAACATGTGGCTAAATAAATTTTTCTCCTAAATTGACTTCTTTTGTTTTTAATCTTAATAAAATATGAGATACTATCTCTCAATATGGCAGGCAAAAGTAATCATGAAAAGTAAGATTAGAAATATTTGGCAGGAAAATGGAATAATGAAATAAAAGGAAGAGAATTATTTGTATTTTGTATTAATCCTTGTGTTGGAAAAATGAGATGTGGAGGGAATAAAAGGGGAAACATCTGACAAGACTCAGATTAGGACATATAGGTCTGAATAAAACAGTTTGTAATGGGGGAAAACGGGAAAATGGTAAATGTTATACTTGTGGAGAAGAAAGTGGAAAGCATGTTTTTATGAATGTAATAGTTTTTAGAAAATTCTAGAACAGTGGTCCCCAAACTACAGCCCGCCTCCACATTTGGCCCAGCCCCCTAAACAATACCAGAGACGCATTATGAATATTTTCGGTACCAACTTGGGGTACTCAAAGGGTTAATAATGCCGCCGATGATTCACTGTTATGTTACATGTGTTTGTGGTATGCAGGACAGTGTTGCCAAATTAGCATCTCTGTCGCTATATTTAGTGACTTTCAAACCCCTCTAGCTACTTTTTTTCTAAAAAGCGACAAATCCAGCGACTTTTCTGTAGTTTGGGACAGAGTGAAAGCGTGTTTTGATCTTCAGCCGCTGCTTCTCAACATAGTCTGTATAATTAATGGATGTAGTCTCTGCGACGTCACCCATTTGTCTCTAAAACAGATTTTTGATGCAAAGCTGCCAGCGCGGCCATATTGGAAATGAGGCAGGCTGTTAGTCTCCACAGTAACAGCCATAGGACGCCCCGCAGTCATGAGCTGTGCCTCTGATTGGATGAATTGGCGATCTTAATGTTGTTGAATCTGCTAAATTAGAAAAAAAAACAGTGCGTGCTGTTAGTGAAATTGTTTGATTTGGAAAATGATTGTTTTGGCTGTGAAAGTGGCCTTTTTTTTGCTTGGTGTGTACATGACTTCTGGTACTTCCAGAGCGAGCCTCAAGTGGACACTCGAGGAACTTAAGCATTCTGCATTGTCTCATATTTTCAGACTGAAGGTTGCCGCTTGCTTCTCAATGAGCAGCAGGGGCTGAGCTCCTCCCCTCCCCAAAACACAGACTCCTTCCTTAACAGCAGACCCTCCAAGCTGCAGCCAGAGCAGACGACTGCATTCAAATGAATCGTGCTAATGTTTCTTTCTCTTAGGTAACCTTTGCCAGTCAGTAGACTAATAAAGGAGGAGAAGAAAGAATTGACAAGAAAGTTATTTTATAGTTAATAACACATTTACTGTTTACTCGGTATAAACTGACCTGTCACTTGTTTGCACCTGTTATTTTCCCCTGGCATATATATATATATATATATATGAAACTGTTAAGAGTAGAAAATTAGATGTAGATGAAAAATAAAACTCAAGATTTTTACCATAACATGTTATGAAAGTTTTGTTTTTTTTTTTTTTGTTAGAACTGATTTAAAATTGGTATAGAAAAAAAGTATTCAGGAGTGTTCAGCAGCCGGCACTGAAGTGAAGGTATCGGTATCACTACAGATATCAACATTTTTTGATTGATACCCAGCCCTACATAGAACGAGACATTCTATTCCACCCTTCTGCAGTCTGTGTTCCTATCAATGCAATTTTATTTCAGAAATAGTGTAATTCATTTCATGATTTTTTTCTGTGAAGAGTCCAGAGAGGGTTATTTTGTTATTATTTATTTCATAAACAGTGTTATTTATTTCAATAATAGTGTTATTATTTAATCCCTGCCTTTTTTCTGTGAAGATCCCGGAAAGGGTTATTTATATTTAGTTATGTGTAGCTTTCTGGAAAACAATAAATGTTTATGCACCCCTGTGATCATCACACTTTTTCTGTTACAAACTGACCCTGGCCCCCCATCAAAGAAGGGAAAAGTTATGTGGCCCTTACAGGGAAAAGTATGGGAATCCCTGCTATAGAAGAAAAAGAAATATTTCATATGTGTGAAATGTTAAGACAAAAGAGGGTAATATCATGAGATTTGTATTTTAAAAAACGGGATTGTTGAGAAGAATATGATTTATTTCATTCATTTTTTTCCCCTTATGCATATATACAAACATGCTAGTGTGTAAGCCTATGCAGTAATCATTCCAGACCAGAGGGTGGCGGTTATGGCGGTGATGTAGTTTACTACCGCCGTTTAAAGCGAAAAAGAAGAAGAAGTAGGGAACGTAGCCCTGACGTCATCACCCTTCACGGAAATCAGTGCGGTGATGGTGGCGGCGGCCTCTGTGACTACCCGATTTGTACCCGGAAACTGGATAGTCACAGCCTCGTCAGCTTTGCATCAGGAAGAGGAGGACGGCTAAAATATCTTCACCGGACTGGACTGTATAACAGAATTTGAGGCGCTGAAAGTCTAGCGCTAAACCTGTGGGGGGCAGCGATACGCCGTAGATGCGTCTAGTCTGCCGGAAGTCCAGAAGAAGAAGAAGAAGAAGAAGAAGAAGAAGAGGAGGACGGCTGGCGGGAGATTTCGAAGTCGCTTGGACCTACGGCTAAAACTGTATGTGAAATGATCTTTGTTTTGACACTAAGAGCAGAGTTGCAGATAACTGAACTGGCTGACTCTGGGGCTGAGTATTGCGGGAAGTTCTGTATAGGATTGGAACAATAGTCTTGCGAGCTCCTTGCAGTGTCTGACAGGATGACGGGGAAAGAGACGGACTCTGACAGCATGGATTTTAATGGAGAGGGTGTATGGGAAAATGTAGAAAGGAGGAAGAAGGGAAGTTTTTTTTAAAATTAATTAATTTATTTAATACAGACAAAATCGGTACATTATCAAACCTTCAAGAAATTCAAAGAAGTTACACATGCTAAGTACAAACAAACAAACAAACAAACAAACAAACAGGAGTAATAAATAAAAAGTAGAACCAAGGGGCCATGTTCATGTAACAATTACAAAATAAACCAAAAGTAAGGAAGAAGGGAAGTTAGAGAAAGGAAAAAGGACAAGCTTAGTTGTAGCTCAGCTGAAACGGAAAGTGAGGGGAGTGAGGAGATTTTGAAAGATAAATGGTATAGTGTTCTCGTACGTTTTGGGGGAGAGGGGAGAGTAAGAAAAGTTGATTCGCTGAATCTAACGAAGATTATTGGAGCTCACGTCGGAGAGGTAAAGTATGCAAGGGTTCTGGATGACAGAAATTTAATGGTAGGATGTAACACAGAGCAGCAGGTGGAGAAGGCAAAGGCTGTGACCAGCTTTGGAAAAGTTAAGGTAGCCATAGTTGTTAGAGTGGGTACAGAGAGCAAAGGGGCGGAAGGGAGCGATCAGTGAGTACCCGTTGCCATCTGCATGACAAAACTGCTGGTGAACCTGTGAGAAAGCGGGATTAAGAGTGTCATAAAAATGATGAGAGGGGCTGAGAAGAAAGAGTGAGACTGTGATGATAGAATTTGAAGCAAGTAAGCCACCGTAGGAGATTTTCTAAGGATTTATCAAATACAGAGTCCGGGAACACATCTCAAAAACCGATGAGATGTTTCAAGCGTCATTTCAGATATCCAAAATGGGGATTACAGATAGCTGCAAATTAATTTTGGATGTCCATAATTCGAATTTCAGATATCTGTAATTAAATTTAGCCTAAGCCGAATTTGAATTACAGATATCTTTCATTCAGCTAAGATATCTAAAAATGTCTTTCCACATATCTTAAATTTAGTTTTGCCAAAGCTAAATTCATTTAAGATATCTGTAAATGGAGTTATGACAAGCTGAAATTGAATTGTGGATATCTCAAAATGGAATTGCATAGTCAAAATTCATTTAAAGATATCTTTAAAACGTTTATAGATATTTATAGATAATGAATTTTGATGATTATGCCAAGCCACTTTAACATTTAAAAGCTTAGTTCTACTATCCGAAATTCAATTTTGCTCAGGCGAAATGTTAATTTAAGATATCCATAATTCAATTTTGACTTGACGAAATGTGAATTGAAGACATCTGTAATTCAATTTTGACCAGACGAAATTGAATTACAGATATCTTGAATTATGTAGCCAAAAACGTCATTCAATGAGTCACACATCCATAATTCGGATTCAAGATATCTGTAATCGATATCTGTTTGAGACATCTGAAATTCGAATTTTGCCTAGGCAAAATTCGAATTTCAGATATCTCAAACGTCATCAGTGACGTTGCTCTCTATTTTGGTATCCAAAAATACGTCACTTCCCCTCTCCACCATAATCAAACAAGAAGGAAGTTTAATTTCCTTATTTCTATGAATAGAGGAAGAAAGAAGCAGTCGCGGTGGTTGTTATTTATAAACAGATAAAAGTGGGATTTAAAATTCTTCTCTCATGGCTTCTATATTAATCTCAGGGAAATAAACGTTGCTTGGGAGAAAGCTCCCCTTTTTTACAAAGCAAGTACACCGTCGCCCTCTAAAGGCATTAAATTGTAACAACATGGCAACCTAAAAGAAAACATTTGCACATGAAACCTGCTTTTTTTTTTTTTTTTTTTTTTACCGAAGTGAACATTGTTCTGTTGAAAACTTTGAAAGAAGTTTCAGAAGAAATGAAGATGTGATATAACCAGCTTTAAATATTGAACTCAAAGGGCTTATACTGTGATTTATATGGCGATTGGATTTCCATAGATCCGGGAACAAACGGCGTTCCTGCCTGGAGTGGGAGGCGGGCCAAGTTTGTTGTAATCTGTGACGTGTTTTTGCCGAAAAAAATTTGAATTTAAGATATCTGTATAAGGCGAAATAAGATTTAAAGATATCTTTAATTCCAAACATCAGTCATCAAAAGTGATTTCAAGATATCTATAAATGTATTCAAGATATCTTGAAATGAATTTCGCCTATCCGTAATTCCATTTTGAGATATCCACAGTTCAATTTTGACTAGTCATAATTCCATTTACAGATATCTAAAATTTAATTTTGCCCAGGTGAAATTTAATTTAAGATATCCATTAATACATTTTTAGATATCTTAAATTGAGGCAAATTAAAGGTATCTGTAATTTCAATTCCGCCTAGGCGAAATTGAATTACAGATATCTTGAATCTGAATAAAGGATATCCAAAATTCATTTGTAGATATCTGTAATTCACATTTTGGATATGACGAAATGATATGGATATGGAAATGACGTTTTGGATATCTGCAATGAGTCATCCAATACATATGAATGGCAAATGTGACGTAATTTCGCCTAGGCGAAATTACACTATGGCTATCTGTAATTCACATTTCGCCTTGGCAATATTGAATTACAGATATCTGAAATTCGAATTTCGGATAGTCAAACTCAACTTTTAAATGTTAAAACAGCTTTCCATAGATGATGGATGTTTGGAATTAAATATATCTTTTAATCTAATTTCTATCTGTCAAAATTGAATTACAGATATCTTAATTCAAATTTTTTTACTAGGCAAAAATATGTCAAGGATTACAACAAATTTGGCTCACCTCCCACATCAGGTGGGAGCACAGCAGGTTGTTGTTCAAATCATGAAATTTATGGAGATCCGATCGCTATATAAATCCAATTACAGGAGGCCTTTTGAGTTCATGATTTATACCTGGTGATATTATATCTTCATTTCCTCTCTCATTTCCTTTCAATGGAACAACATTCTCTTCTTTTAAAAAAAAAAGGTATTATGTGCACAGTGTTGCCAGATACAGTACATATTTTCCAGCCCACAAGCACAAAACAAAACAAAACAAAACAAAACAAAACAAAAAAACACCAAGATTATTTAATCTATGTCTATCTCAGTGATATCTTAATTGCCCTGTAATACATCCTGGAAGAACACAGAAAGCAACAGCAAATACAAAACATATTATATAAAAGCTTTTTAAGAACACCAACAGCCATCTTCCAAGGCACAGCCATCACTGCCCCCCTCCCCCCACCCCAAAGTATATATTTCAACTAACACAAACACTCGGAGCGCACAATGTCTGCGCAGTTACACCACCACTGCGCTTCTATCGGTTATATGAACATTAAAATTATTTTTTAAGACTTATGTCATTATTATCAGGAACATAAAATAATTATGAAAACCATTGTATTGAACTAAAGAAGGATAATTCTGTGTGATTTCCTACCTTGAGTGAGTTCCTACCTAGTCTGCCAAAAATGCAATGATGCTGTCCACGTCCAGCGCAGGCGCTGAGATGATGTTAATGTTTCGAAAACAAAATATAATTGTTTGTTGGCTACACTTGTATGTTGCAGGTGGCGGGCGTGAGCTTAACTTGTTTCTACTTGGTGTTGAATGCTGTGCTTTTTCACTTGTAATTGAAAGATTAAGTAAGATATTGGTTTATATTTTGGAAAAGTATATTCAATATAACATTGAACCCGCCCAACCCGCAGATAACCAGCCCAAATCATGTCAACCCACCCAAGCCTATTTTTACCCGCACAGTACCGTCCAAAACAGCCTAATTGGGGCCGATGTGCAAATACTGTTTTTTAGGTTGGCATGATGATACAGTTTAATGCCGCTAGAGGGCGATGGTGTACTTGTTCTGTACAAATGGGGAGCTTTCAACCTAGCAACGTTGATTTCCCTGTCGGATCAATAAAGAAACTGCGAGAGAAGAATCTTAAATCCCACTTTTATCTGTTAATATATAACAACCTCCATGACTTCTTCTTTCTTCCTCCATTTGTAGAAAAAAGGAAATTAAACCTTGTTTGATTATGGCAGGGAGGGGAAGTGACTTCTTTTTGGATATCCAAAATAGAGAGCAACGTCACTGATGACGTTTGAGATATGTATAATTCAATTTTGCCTAGTCAAAATTGAATTATACATATCTTAAATTCACATTTCGCCTAGTCAAAATTGAGTTATAGATATCTTAAATTCACATTTCGCCTAGTCAAAATTGAATTATAGATATCTTAAATTCTTATTTTGCCTAGTCAAAATTGAATTTAAGATATCTGTAATAATTCTAGTGAATGAAAAGTGAATGCAAGCACTGAATATGAATGTTGCTGAATGCTGAACGATATTGCACGAACAAGATTGAATTTCAGCTGTGGGTTCTTTTTAGATGGAATACAACAAAAAAGGGGGGGCTTCTTTGGGCAGTAGATGGCAGTGTGGCCCAACTAACTTGAAGCTTTCATCGCACTTAATAAGGTTTTTCCTTCTTGTTTAAATTCTTGCTTGTGTTGTACGTCGCTTTAGAAAAAGCGTCTGCTAAATGAAATTGTAGAACTGTGGTGAAACTGTTGGTTAAAGGGAAAAAGCTGGTAGTTGTAAATTATTATAACCCTTGCAAAAGGTTGGAATTCACTAAACTCGAAGAGATCAGTAGGCAGTGTGAGGGTGCAGTCATCTTGTGTGGGGATTGTAACGGGCATAGCACACTATGGTGAAGTGACAAAACAGATCATGGACAGATAGTCAAAGAGCTGCTGGATAGGGAAAATCTGGTGTGTTATGATAATAGCAGCTACACAAAAATTGATGTAAATACAGGAAAGGAATCAGCACTAGACTTGTCTCTGGTATCAATGCAAACAATATTGCAGCAATATGTGATTGGTCAGTGCATCAAAAAGGAACTGTAGGGAGTGACCATGTGGTGCAAAATTAATATTGCTTCTATACGGAGGGGTAGAGTGGGGGTACTGTGGCTCAGTGGTAGAGTTGTCGTCTCTCAGTCGGAAGATCGAGGATTTGATTCCCAGCTCCTGCAATCACATGTTGAAGTGTCCTTGCGCAAGACAATGAACCCCACCGTTGGTCAGTGGTGTGTTAATGAGTTAGGTAAAAATCTGTTGGTTCCTAGAAAGAACTTCCTCCCATCAGTTTGTTAAATATTGCAAAGTGCTGTACTCATTGTGGGTTAAGATGAGATTAGACTTCATATCTTGTCTTGATGTTGGGTTTCTGTTAATAAAATTTTATTATCATTCACAGGTCTAGACCTGTTAACGCTTGGAAAGCGTCTTGAGATAACGTTTGTTATGAATTGGCGCTATATAAATAAAGATTGATTGATTGATTGAATGTGGTGTGGATGGATGAATGAAACTAGCAGTGTAAAGCACTTTGAATGGTCAGAAAGACTAGAAAAGTGCTATATAAGTACTGGTCCATTTACTATTTAGAAAGTGGATATTTGCAAAAGCAAACTGGAAGATATTAATGGACAAAGGAGACAAACTCCAAAACCAGATCAGTGATGAAATGTGGAAGTACTTGATTGCAAAATAAAACAAGGCGTCATAGCAGCTGAAACAAAAGCTATCCCAAATAGTAAACGAAAGAAATAGAAGAAGGTAATGCCATGGTGGGATAATAAATGTAAGGAGGCAGTGAGAAGCAGAAGCAAAGCTTTTCGACTCATGAAAAGAATGCATAATTTTCAACATTTGATACAGTACAAGCAGGCTCCGGCAGCAGTGAGAATGACAATAAGACAAGCCAAAAGAAATCACTGGAGGCAGTATTGTAACTCAATAGAAAGCTCAAGGAAGGTAAGGGGAAGTGTAGAGGATGATTAAGATAAGGGGAGAGGATGGAAGAGAGTGGAGTTATCCTGTTCTGACAGATGGAAGCGCCACAACAGTTAAAAATATAGAAAAAGCAGACCTGATGGCATATACTTTCCCTAAGGTATATATCACAAATTACTTATCAGAGGGGGGTCAAAGAGGCAGAGAAAGAACAAAAGCAGAGACGAGGGAAGCACTCTGTAGAAAAGTGAAATTTGATGGAGTGGAAAATGTCCTTTTTTCCATGGATGAGCTGAAGAGGGCCCTAAATAAAACCAGACAAATTACACCAGGGAATGATGAAATATGTTGTTGCATGTTAAAACATCGAAGTGAAAGAAGCTTAGGGAAATTACTAAAGCTATACAACAAGGCGTGTGAAGGAGGGAGGATGCCAAGGAGCTGGAAGGAAGCAATCATCATTCCAATACTGAAACCCGGGAAAGATCTGGTTCGATGAGAAGCTCACGTGGAGCACTCACTTAGGTAAAGTCCAGAGTAAATGTAAAAAGGTCATGAATGAGCTGCATTGTTTGACAGGACAGGTGTGGGGAACAAGTAGATCATCTCTACAAAATATATACTGTGAGCTCATGAGATCAGTATTTGATTTTGGGTGTATTGCTTCCATGTCGGCAGCAAAACAAATTTTAAGAAGTTGGATGTTCTGCAAGCTCAGGCCTTGAGAATCAGTAGTGGAGCATTTAAAACATCTCCAGTGTCAGCAATGCAGGGGTAAATGGGAGAGGTGCCTCTGCAAATTAGGAGAGTAAAGCTAATGTTGGCATACTGGGTTAACCTTCAGGGGCATTGGGATAAAAATCCTGCCAAGAGTATCTTAACAGATTTCTGGGAGCTCAATAAAACTAATTTCATGAGTTATGGTTGGATATAGGTGACATGGAAGCAGAAAATACAGGATTAACTAAACTACAGTACAGCCCTACAATCCAAGTTTCTTCCGTTCCTCCCTAGTTATTTGATTTGCCAATTGTAGACCTCAGTATAAATCAAGAACTGAAGGAAAAGTCAGAACAACTCCCTGAATGGCTCATAGTTCAGAACTATTTTGACCAACATTTCTCAGATACAGTTTATTTTTACAGATGGATCTAAAGATCCAGATACAGGGAGAGCAGGTGCTGTAGTATACATCCCGCTAAGTGACGTGTATTAAGGAAAGGGTATCAGACTATCTGTCAGTTGGTAATACCTGTTGTTGGCAATACTTCTGGCATTACATTTGATAGAAGAAAATGAATAATACAGTTAAGATTGCATCAGACAGTTTTTCAGCACTATCAAGCATAAGGTCAGGCAGATCATCACTCAGAATGGATATTATCAATAAAACATTCTTGTTGTACAGACACACAGTTTATCTGGGTCCCTGCTTATGTGGGTGTGGAAAGAAATGAGCAGGTGGATATTTTGGCTAAGCAAACACTCTGTGCTACACAGGTAGACAGGTAAGTTCCACAAAACAAAGATGAAGCTGAAGCATTCATGAGGAAATATACACAATCTACATGACAGAAATATTGGGATATCAGTGAAACAGGAAGGTATCTGTATCAAATACAAAGACATGAGTGATAGGAGGAAGGTGAGCTTAAACATAGGGAAGAAAATATTATAACACGTCTGAGAATAGGTCATACAGGTCTCAATCACACATTACACAAAATAGACTAACACCCTTGGAAACTGCACACACTGTAACCAGCCTGAAACAGTTGAACATGTAGTATTTCACTGCAAGAAATATGATAACTCAGAGGAAGAATCTTGTTCAGTCATGTACAAAGGCAAATCACCACGCCTTGACATTAACAGGGTTTTACTTTTAAACTATTATTTTTTCTTTCCTTTTTTTAAACTGCCTAATCTCTTGTTCCACACTCCAGTCCAGTTGGTGGCGGTAATGCACAGATAAGCTGGTTTGCCAACTTCCAACCAACCCTAAAGAAGAAGAAGAACTTGGACTTTATAACTTAAGAACCAAATTGAGAATGGCAACACGCTGGGGAATATGTAGTGCTGGCAAAATAAGTCACGACTTCTCCGTTGCTTTACGAACGCTGTCTACTACAGACCACGAGGTAAGGTTGTGGTTGTGAAGTAACTTTTCAAACTGGTTTGCTATCACAGTAGATAACTTGATTATTTTTCCTGAAAGTTGCATGTGTTCTCTGAGTTACATCACGCACAATGTCAAAAAAATTATGTAATTTGCTTTAAGGCTCAGAAATTCTATATAAAAGAAAAATTGTAATAAAGGGTACTCTTCGTGCACTTGACCTGCTACAACTGTTAATGTTTGACTTTTATAAATTCAGTTGACCAATAAATCAAAATAATGTATCTGCTACCTCAGATAGTAGCTGTAGCAGCAAGGAACCTGCTGCGTGCAGAAGAATTTGCCAAAAAGCACAACATCCCTCGAGCATATGGTAGTTATGATGAGCTGGCAAAAGATCCAAACATTGGTGAGTTATTGTGTCAGCATATGGTGTAATCTGTATCATTTGTATTTATTTGGTGTATTTTAAACACTGTTCACCTTCTTTGTCTGTCTAGATGTAGTGTATATTGGCACCATCCATCCTTACCACCTTACTACTGGCGAGCTTTATATGAAAGCTAAGAAGAACGTGCTCATTGAAAAGCCACTTGCCATGAATCTAAGGGAGGTGAAGGGACTTATATCTGCTGCTCAAGACAACGGTGTCTTTCTTATGGAGGTAGCTAAATGTATTATTTTTTAACCTGGATTAAACTGGCCATGCACAATTGATAATTTACAGCATTCTGTGCCTTTTTTCCAGGCAGTATGGACACGCTTCTTTCCAGTAACTAATGAAATGAGGAGGTTGCTGGGCCAAGGTGAGTTGGGTGACATTCAGCTGGTGAGGGCTGATCTGGGTGCTCCACTCACCCACATCCCCCGCTTGGCTGAGAGGCAGTCAGGAGGAGGGGCCCTGCTGGACCTGGGTATCTACTGTCTGCAATTTGTTCTCATGGTTTATAATGGAGAGAGGCCTGAGTCCATCCAAGTCACAGGGCACTGCTTAGACACAGGTGAGTGTCTCTGTGAAGTAAATTTACCAAGAAAATATTTTAGTAAATGATAATATATAAATGTATATATATATATATATATATATATATATATATATATATATATATATATATATATATATATATATAGCTTGTCAACTCTTTTAAAAGTCCTCTGAAAAGGGTCTAGTCATGCACTTCAAATTAAGGGATGCTCTAAATGCAATTTCTGTCCAGGTGTTGATGCAACAGCAGTTTTAGTTCTTAAGTTTTCGGGAAACAGACTGGCCATTTGCACTTGTTCCATCACCATAAAGCTGACATGTGATGCCATCATCATTGGAACCAAAGGCACCATAAAGGTAAGACAAACACCAAGACACATCTCTGTTAATGCAACACAAAACTAGATGAACACCCTTAGTCATGGTAGACCTGGTTCTATCCTGAAGCCAAATATCCAGGCGTCATTGCTAGAATTCTAATTGAAGTCGCAATGGATAAACTTGATAAAGTAAAAACTTGCTGCTGACTGTACAGTATTAATCATAAAACATTATCGGCTCTTATACTCGACAAAATTTCAAAAAAAAAAGTCTGAAAAATCTGTTCAAAGTCTGATCAAAAAAGCACAAGAAAATTAGAAAACAAACAACTGAAATAGTGTTTTTCAGTCCTTTGATGATGCAGTTTACAGGGCATCTGCAAGAGGATAAACAGCCCCCTCTTGTGTTTCTCTTGAGAAGTGTAAAAGCTTCCAGCACCTGGTATTCCCAGGCAGTCTCCCATCCAAGTCCTACACACAATACATTCACCTTACAACTACTCAACTCCAACCCTCTGACACAAACTAATTTCCACAAAAATTCAAAAATATAAAAAAGAAAAGAGATACTCAAAACAGAAATGAAGCATATATTGTCCATCAGCTTCCCAAAACAAAACTTGAATCATCAACTAAAAATGGGAAGGGAAACAAAAAGAAAAATGTATATCTCAAGACATCCTAAATAAACACCTTCATCCATCAAAACAGACAGTAGCCCCTTTTTGTTCAAAATTTAATTTCATTTTCCCCTCTCTTTGTGATCAATGTGCTCCCCTCAATGAACCCCTTTACAAAATCCTACTCCCTCAAAACCCCCCAAAAAGTATTTACATTTTTGATCAACAATTTCTTAAAGATCCTCTACACATTTTCTTTCCTCTGCTCATGATGGGCTAAGTTCCTCCATACTTTGACTGCATACCTTGCCTGGCTAAAGCTATAATTCAGGAGAACAACATTGGTCTCAACATTTTTTCCACACATAAGCCATCAGTCACCCTCTCCCATACCATATCAACATCCATCCCTAAACATTAATCTAGTACTCACTTCAAGTAATCTAGTACTCACATCATTCAGACTCACTCTTTTTTCTTTGACCCATACATACAGCTCTATTTCATCACTCCCATTCACTCCTACATAATTCTAAGTCATGCTAATCCATTCACACTGCATTCATGTTTTTTAGATCGGCGTGTTCAGGGTGGTATGGCCGTAAGCGAGTGATCCGGGGCCATACAGGCTTTGTAAACATAGCATGAGGTGGTACCTGCACCATACCACAGGCTTATGGTGGTAATGATAGCCCATTATTGCCCCCCGCCCTTCTGCTAAAGATTTGCACCAAATATGACCAGATGAAACACCATGGCCACTTGTGCTGGGCCAAATGTCAAATGGGAATGATTGGATCGGAAAAATGTAGTCCAACCAAGTGAAATAGTGTTTTTCACAGTCCTCATACGATGCGGTGAGCAGGAGATCCCCGAAGGGATCAACAGTCCCCTTTTGTGTTCCAGGCTGCTCCTCTCTGGAAAAGTGTAAAAGCTTACAGCACCTGGTATTCCCAGGCGGTCTCCCATCCAAGTACTAACCAGGCCCGACCCTGCTTAGCTTCCGAGATCGGACGAGATCGGGCGTGTTCAGGGTGGTATGGCCGTAAGCGAGTGATCCGGGGCCATACAGGCTTTGTAAACATAGCATGAGGTGGTACCTGCACCATACCACAGGCTTATGGTGGTAATGATAGCCCATTATTGCCCCCCGCCCTTCTGCTAAAGATTTGCACCAAATATGACCAGATGAAACACCATGGCCACTTGTGCTGGGCCAAATGTCAAATGGGAATGATTGGATCGGAAAAATGTAGTCCAACCAAGTGAAATAGTGTTTTTCACAGTCCTCATACGATGCGGTGAGCAGGAGATCCCCGAAGGGATCAACAGTCCCCTTTTGTGTTCCAGGCTGCTCCTCTCTGGAAAAGTGTAAAAGCTTACAGCACCTGGTATTCCCAGGCGGTCTCCCATCCAAGTACTAACCAGGCCCGACCCTGCTTAGCTTCCGAGATCGGACGAGATCGGGCGTGTTCAGGGTGGTATGGCCGTAAGCGAGTGATCCGGGGCCATACAGGCTTTGTAAACATAGCATGAGGTGGTACCTGCACCATACCACAGGCTTATGGTGGTAATGATAGCCCATTATTGCCCCCCGCCCTTCTGCTAAAGATTTGCACCAAATATGACCAGATGAAACACCATGGCCACTTGTGCTGGGCCAAATGTCAAATGGGAATGATTGGATCGGAAAAATGTAGTCCAACCAAGTGAAATAGTGTTTTTCACAGTCCTCATACGATGCGGTGAGCAGGAGATCCCCGAAGGGATCAACAGTCCCCTTTTGTGTTCCAGGCTGCTCCTCTCTGGAAAAGTGTAAAAGCTTACAGCACCTGGTATTCCCAGGCGGTCTCCCATCCAAGTACTAACCAGGCCCGACCCTGCTTAGCTTCCGAGATCGGACGAGATCGGGCGTGTTCAGGGTGGTATGGCCGTAAGCGAGTGATCCGGGGCCATACAGGCTTTGTAAACATAGCATGAGGTGGTACCTGCACCATACCACAGGCTTATGGTGGTAATGATAGCCCATTATTGCCCCCCGCCCTTCTGCTAAAGATTTGCACCAAATATGACCAGATGAAACACCATGGCCACTTGTGCTGGGCCAAATGTCAAATGGGAATGATTGGATCGGAAAAATGTAGTCCAACCAAGTGAAATAGTGTTTTTCACAGTCCTCATACGATGCGGTGAGCAGGAGATCCCCGAAGGGATCAACAGTCCCCTTTTGTGTTCCAGGCTGCTCCTCTCTGGAAAAGTGTAAAAGCTTACAGCACCTGGTATTCCCAGGCGGTCTCCCATCCAAGTACTAACCAGGCCCGACCCTGCTTAGCTTCCGAGATCGGACGAGATCGGGCGTGTTCAGGGTGGTATGGCCGTAAGCGAGTGATCTGGGGCCATACAGGCTTTGTAAACATAGCATGAGGTGGTACCTGCACCATACCACAGGCTTATGGTGGTAATGATAGCCCATTATTGCCCCCCGCCCTTCTGCTAAAGATTTGCACCAAATATGACCAGATGAAACACCATGGCCACTTGTGCTGGGCCAAATGTCAAATGGGAATGATTGGATCGGAAAAATGTAGTCCAACCAAGTGAAATAGTGTTTTTCACAGTCCTCATACGATGCGGTGAGCAGGAGATCCCCGAAGGGATCAACAGTCCCCTTTTGTGTTCCAGGCTGCTCCTCTCTGGAAAAGTGTAAAAGCTTACAGCACCTGGTATTCCCAGGCGGTCTCCCATCCAAGTACTAACCAGGCCCGACCCTGCTTAGCTTCCGAGATCGGACGAGATCGGGCGTGTTCAGGGTGGTATGGCCGTAAGCGAGTGATCCGGGGCCATACAGGCTTTGTAAACATAGCATGAGGTGGTACCTGCACCATACCACAGGCTTATGGTGGTAATGATAGCCCATTATTGCCCCCCGCCCTTCTGCTAAAGATTTGCACCAAATATGACCAGATGAAACACCATGGCCACTTGTGCTGGGCCAAATGTCAAATGGGAATGATTGGATCGGAAAAATGTAGTCCAACCAAGTGAAATAGTGTTTTTCACAGTCCTCATACGATGCGGTGAGCAGGAGATCCCCGAAGGGATCAACAGTCCCCTTTTGTGTTCCAGGCTGCTCCTCTCTGGAAAAGTGTAAAAGCTTACAGCACCTGGTATTCCCAGGCGGTCTCCCATCCAAGTACTAACCAGGCCCGACCCTGCTTAGCTTCCGAGATCGGACGAGATCGGGCGTGTTCAGGGTGGTATGGCCGTAAGCGAGTGATCCGGGGCCATACAGGCTTTGTAAACATAGCATGAGGTGGTACCTGCACCATACCACAGGCTTATGGTGGTAATGATAGCCCATTATTGCCCCCCGCCCTTCTGCTAAAGATTTGCACCAAATATGACCAGATGAAACACCATGGCCACTTGTGCTGGGCCAAATGTCAAATGGGAATGATTGGATCGGAAAAATGTAGTCCAACCAAGTGAAATAGTGTTTTTCACAGTCCTCATACGATGCGGTGAGCAGGAGATCCCCGAAGGGATCAACAGTCCCCTTTTGTGTTCCAGGCTGCTCCTCTCTGGAAAAGTGTAAAAGCTTACAGCACCTGGTATTCCCAGGCGGTCTCCCATCCAAGTACTAACCAGGCCCGACCCTGCTTAGCTTCCGAGATCGGACGAGATCGGGCGTGTTCAGGGTGGTATGGCCGTAAGCGAGTGGTCCGGGGCCATACAGGCTTTGTAAACATAGCATGAGGTGGTACCTGCACCATACCACAGGCTTATGGTGGTAATGATAGCCCATTATTGCCCCCCGCCCTTCTGCTAAAGATTTGCACCAAGTATGACCAGATGAAACACCATGGCCACTTGTGCTGGGCCAAATGTCAAATGGGAATGATTGGATCGGAAAAATGTAGTCCAACCAAGTGAAATAGTGTTTTTCACAGTCCTCATACGATGCGGTGAGCAGGAGATCCCCGAAGGGATCAACAGTCCCCTTTTGTGTTCCAGGCTGCTCCTCTCTGGAAAAGTGTAAAAGCTTACAGCACCTGGTATTCCCAGGCGGTCTCCCATCCAAGTACTAACCAGGCCCGACCCTGCTTAGCTTCCGAGATCGGACGAGATCGGGCGTGTTCAGGGTGGTATGGCCGTAAGCGAGTGATCCGGGGCCATACAGGCTTTGTAAACATAGCATGAGGTGGTACCTGCACCATACCACAGGCTTATGGTGGTAATGATAGCCCATTATTGCCCCCCGCCCTTCTGCTAAAGATTTGCACCAAATATGACCAGATGAAACACCATGGCCACTTGTGCTGGGCCAAATGTCAAATGGGAATGATTGGATCGGAAAAATGTAGTCCAACCAAGTGAAATAGTGTTTTTCACAGTCCTCATACGATGCGGTGAGCAGGAGATCCCCGAAGGGATCAACAGTCCCCTTTTGTGTTCCAGGCTGCTCCTCTCTGGAAAAGTGTAAAAGCTTACAGCACCTGGTATTCCCAGGCGGTCTCCCATCCAAGTACTAACCAGGCCCGACCCTGCTTAGCTTCCGAGATCGGACGAGATCGGGCGTGTTCAGGGTGGTATGGCCGTAAGCGAGTGATCCGGGGCCATACAGGCTTTGTAAACATAGCATGAGGTGGTACCTGCACCATACCACAGGCTTATGGTGGTAATGATAGCCCATTATTGCCCCCCGCCCTTCTGCTAAAGATTTGCACCAAATATGACCAGATGAAACACCATGGCCACTTGTGCTGGGCCAAATGTCAAATGGGAATGATTGGATCGGAAAAATGTAGTCCAACCAAGTGAAATAGTGTTTTTCACAGTCCTCATACGATGCGGTGAGCAGGAGATCCCCGAAGGGATCAACAGTCCCCTTTTGTGTTCCAGGCTGCTCCTCTCTGGAAAAGTGTAAAAGCTTACAGCACCTGGTATTCCCAGGCGGTCTCCCATCCAAGTACTAACCAGGCCCGACCCTGCTTAGCTTCCGAGATCGGACGAGATCGGGCGTGTTCAGGGTGGTATGGCCGTAAGCGAGTGGTCCGGGGCCATACAGGCTTTGTAAACATAGCATGAGGTGGTACCTGCACCATACCACAGGCTTATGGTGGTAATGATAGCCCATTATTGCCCCCCGCCCTTCTGCTAAAGATTTGCACCAAGTATGACCAGATGAAACACCATGGCCACTTGTGCTGGGCCAAATGTCAAATGGGAATGATTGGATCGGAAAAATGTAGTCCAACCAAGTGAAATAGTGTTTTTCACAGTCCTCATACGATGCGGTGAGCAGGAGATCCCCGAAGGGATCAACAGTCCCCTTTTGTGTTCCAGGCTGCTCCTCTCTGGAAAAGTGTAAAAGCTTACAGCACCTGGTATTCCCAGGCGGTCTCCCATCCAAGTACTAACCAGGCCAGACCCTGCTTAGCTTCCGAGATCGGACGAGATCGGGCGTGTTCAGGGTGGTATGGCCGTAAGCGAGTGATCCGGGGCCATACAGGCTTTGTAAACATAGCATGAGGTGGTACCTGCACCATACCACAGGCTTATGGTGGTAATGATAGCCCATTATTGCCCCCCGCCCTTCTGCTAAAGATTTGCACCAAATATGACCAGATGAAACACCATGGCCACTTGTGCTGGGCCAAATGTCAAATGGGAATGATTGGATCGGAAAAATGTAGTCCAACCAAGTGAAATAGTGTTTTTCACAGTCCTCATACGATGCGGTGAGCAGGAGATCCCCGAAGGGATCAACAGTCCCCTTTCTTGTTCCAGGCTGCTCCTCTCTGGAAAAGTGTAAAAGCTTACAGCACCTGGTATTCCCAGGCGGTCTCCCATCCAAGTACTAACCAGGCCCGACCCTGCTTAGCTTCCGAGATCGGACGAGATCGGGCGTGTTCAGGGTGGTATGGCCGTAAGCGAGTGATCCGGGGCCATACAGGCTTTGTAAACATAGCATGAGGTGGTACCTGCACCATACCACAGGCTTATGGTGGTAATGATAGCCCATTATTGCCCCCCGCCCTTCTGCTAAAGATTTGCACCAAATATGACCAGATGAAACACCATGGCCACTTGTGCTGGGCCAAATGTCAAATGGGAATGATTGGATCGGAAAAATGTAGTCCAACCAAGTGAAATAGTGTTTTTCACAGTCCTCATACGATGCGGTGAGCAGGAGATCCCCGAAGGGATC
Organism: Labroides dimidiatus; assembly: GCA_030710495.1. NCBI lineage: Eukaryota > Metazoa > Chordata > Actinopteri > Labriformes > Labridae > Labroides > Labroides dimidiatus. Next base: position 2,363,416 of record CM061160.1, read on the forward strand.
AACAGTCCCCTTTTGTGTTCCAGGCTGCTCCTCTCTGGAAAAGTGTAAAAGCTTACAGCACCTGGTATTCCCAGGCGGTCTCCCATCCAAGTACTAACCAGGCCCGACCCTGCTTAGCTTCCGAGATCGGACGAGATCGGGCGTGTTCAGGGTGGTATGGCCGTAAGCGAGTGATCCGGGGCCATACAGGCTTTGTAAACATAGCATGAGGTGGTACCTGCACCATACCACAGGCTTATGGTGGTAATGATAGCCCATTATTGCCCCCCGCCCTTCTGCTAAAGATTTGCACCAAATATGACCAGATGAAACACCATGGCCACTTGTGCTGGGCCAAATGTCAAATGGGAATGATTGGATCGGAAAAATGTAGTCCAACCAAGTGAAATAGTGTTTTTCACAGTCCTCATACGATGCGGTGAGCAGGAGATCCCCGAAGGGATCAACAGTCCCCTTTTGTGTTCCAGGCTGCTCCTCTCTGGAAAAGTGTAAAAGCTTACAGCACCTGGTATTCCCAGGCGGTCTCCCATCCAAGTACTAACCAGGCCCGACCCTGCTTAGCTTCCGAGATCGGACGAGATCGGGCGTGTTCAGGGTGGTATGGCCGTAAGCGAGTGATCTGGGGCCATACAGGCTTTGTAAACATAGCATGAGGTGGTACCTGCACCATACCACAGGCTTATGGTGGTAATGATAGCCCATTATTGCCCCCCGCCCTTCTGCTAAAGATTTGCACCAAATATGACCAGATGAAACACCATGGCCACTTGTGCTGGGCCAAATGTCAAATGGGAATGATTGGATCGGAAAAATGTAGTCCAACCAAGTGAAATAGTGTTTTTCACAGTCCTCATACGATGCGGTGAGCAGGAGATCCCCGAAGGGATCAACAGTCCCCTTTTGTGTTCCAGGCTGCTCCTCTCTGGAAAAGTGTAAAAGCTTACAGCACCTGGTATTCCCAGGCGGTCTCCCATCCAAGTACTAACCAGGCCCGACCCTGCTTAGCTTCCGAGATCGGACGAGATCGGGCGTGTTCAGGGTGGTATGGCCGTAAGCGAGTGGTCCGGGGCCATACAGGCTTTGTAAACATAGCATGAGGTGGTACCTGCACCATACCACAGGCTTATGGTGGTAATGATAGCCCATTATTGCCCCCCGCCCTTCTGCTAAAGATTTGCACCAAGTATGACCAGATGAAACACCATGGCCACTTGTGCTGGGCCAAATGTCAAATGGGAATGATTGGATCGGAAAAATGTAGTCCAACCAAGTGAAATAGTGTTTTTCACAGTCCTCATACGATGCGGTGAGCAGGAGATCCCCGAAGGGATCAACAGTCCCCTTTTGTGTTCCAGGCTGCTCCTCTCTGGAAAAGTGTAAAAGCTTACAGCACCTGGTATTCCCAGGCGGTCTCCCATCCAAGTACTAACCAGGCCCGACCCTGCTTAGCTTCCGAGATCGGACGAGATCGGGCGTGTTCAGGGTGGTATGGCCGTAAGCGAGTGATCCGGGGCCATACAGGCTTTGTAAACATAGCATGAGGTGGTACCTGCACCATACCACAGGCTTATGGTGGTAATGATAGCCCATTATTGCCCCCCGCCCTTCTGCTAAAGATTTGCACCAAATATGACCAGATGAAACACCATGGCCACTTGTGCTGGGCCAAATGTCAAATGGGAATGATTGGATCGGAAAAATGTAGTCCAACCAAGTGAAATAGTGTTTTTCACAGTCCTCATACGATGCGGTGAGCAGGAGATCCCCGAAGGGATCAACAGTCCCCTTTTGTGTTCCAGGCTGCTCCTCTCTGGAAAAGTGTAAAAGCTTACAGCACCTGGTATTCCCAGGCGGTCTCCCATCCAAGTACTAACCAGGCCCGACCCTGCTTAGCTTCCGAGATCGGACGAGATCGGGCGTGTTCAGGGTGGTATGGCCGTAAGCGAGTGATCCGGGGCCATACAGGCTTTGTAAACATAGCATGAGGTGGTACCTGCACCATACCACAGGCTTATGGTGGTAATGATAGCCCATTATTGCCCCCCGCCCTTCTGCTAAAGATTTGCACCAAATATGACCAGATGAAACACCAAGGCCACTTGTGCTGGGCCAAATGTCAAATGGGAATGATTGGATCGGAAAAATGTAGTCCAACCAAGTGAAATAGTGTTTTTCACAGTCCTCATACGATGCGGTGAGCAGGAGATCCCCGAAGGGATCAACAGTCCCCTTTTGTGTTCCAGGCTGCTCCTCTCTGGAAAAGTGTAAAAGCTTACAGCACCTGGTATTCCCAGGCGGTCTCCCATCCAAGTACTAACCAGGCCCGACCCTGCTTAGCTTCCGAGATCGGACGAGATCGGGCGTGTTCAGGGTGGTATGGCCGTAAGCGAGTGATCCGGGGCCATACAGGCTTTGTAAACATAGCATGAGGTGGTACCTGCACCATACCACAGGCTTATGGTGGTAATGATAGCCCATTATTGCCCCCCGCCCTTCTGCTAAAGATTTGCACCAAATATGACCAGATGAAACACCATGGCCACTTGTGCTGGGCCAAATGTCAAATGGGAATGATTGGATCGGAAAAATGTAGTCCAACCAAGTGAAATAGTGTTTTTCACAGTCCTCATACGATGCGGTGAGCAGGAGATCCCCGAAGGGATCAACAGTCCCCTTTTGTGTTCCAGGCTGCTCCTCTCTGGAAAAGTGTAAAAGCTTACAGCACCTGGTATTCCCAGGCGGTCTCCCATCCAAGTACTAACCAGGCCCGACCCTGCTTAGCTTCCGAGATCGGACGAGATCGGGCGTGTTCAGGGTGGTATGGCCGTAAGCGAGTGATCCGGGGCCATACAGGCTTTGTAAACATAGCATGAGGTGGTACCTGCACCATACCACAGGCTTATGGTGGTAATGATAGCCCATTATTGCCCCCCGCCCTTCTGCTAAAGATTTGCACCAAATATGACCAGATGAAACACCATGGCCACTTGTGCTGGGCCAAATGTCAAATGGGAATGATTGGATCGGAAAAATGTAGTCCAACCAAGTGAAATAGTGTTTTTCCACAGTCCTCATACGATGCGGTGAGCAGGAGATCCCCGAAGGGATCAACAGTCCCCTTTTGTGTTCCAGGCTGCTCCTCTCTGGAAAAGTGTAAAAGCTTACAGCACCTGGTATTCCCAGGCGGTCTCCCATCCAAGTACTAACCAGGCCCGACCCTGCTTAGCTTCCGAGATCGGACGAGATCGGGCGTGTTCAGGGTGGTATGGCCGTAAGCGAGTGGTCCGGGGCCATACAGGCTTTGTAAACATAGCATGAGGTGGTACCTGCACCATACCACAGGCTTATGGTGGTAATGATAGCCCATTATTGCCCCCCGCCCTTCTGCTAAAGATTTGCACCAAGTATGACCAGATGAAACACCATGGCCACTTGTGCTGGGCCAAATGTCAAATGGGAATGATTGGATCGGAAAAATGTAGTCCAACCAAGTGAAATAGTGTTTTTCACAGTCCTCATACGATGCGGTGAGCAGGAGATCCCCGAAGGGATCAACAGTCCCCTTTTGTGTTCCAGGCTGCTCCTCTCTGGAAAAGTGTAAAAGCTTACAGCACCTGGTATTCCCAGGCGGTCTCCCATCCAAGTACTAACCAGGCCAGACCCTGCTTAGCTTCCGAGATCGGACGAGATCGGGCGTGTTCAGGGTGGTATGGCCGTAAGCGAGTGATCCGGGGCCATACAGGCTTTGTAAACATAGCATGAGGTGGTACCTGCACCATACCACAGGCTTATGGTGGTAATGATAGCCCATTATTGCCCCCCGCCCTTCTGCTAAAGATTTGCACCAAATATGACCAGATGAAACACCATGGCCACTTGTGCTGGGCCAAATGTCAAATGGGAATGATTGGATCGGAAAAATGTAGTCCAACCAAGTGAAATAGTGTTTTTCACAGTCCTCATACGATGCGGTGAGCAGGAGATCCCCGAAGGGATCAACAGTCCCCTTTTGTGTTCCAGGCTGCTCCTCTCTGGAAAAGTGTAAAAGCTTACAGCACCTGGTATTCCCAGGCGGTCTCCCATCCAAGTACTAACCAGGCCCGACCCTGCTTAGCTTCCGAGATCGGACGAGATCGGGCGTGTTCAGGGTGGTATGGCCGTAAGCGAGTGGTCTGGGGCCATACAGGCTTTGTAAACATAGCATGAGGTGGTACCTGCACCATACCACAGGCTTATGGTGGTAATGATAGCCCATTATTGCCCCCCGCCCTTCTGCTAAAGATTTGCACCAAATATGACCAGATGAAACACCATGGCCACTTGTGCTGGGCCAAATGTCAAATGGGAATGATTGGATCGGAAAAATGTAGTCCAACCAAGTGAAATAGTGTTTTTCACAGTCCTCATACGATGCGGTGAGCAGGAGATCCCCGAAGGGATCAACAGTCCCCTTTTGTGTTCCAGGCTGCTCCTCTCTGGAAAAGTGTAAAAGCTTACAGCACCTGGTATTCCCAGGCGGTCTCCCATCCAAGTACTAACCAGGCCCGACCCTGCTTAGCTTCCGAGATCGGACAAGATCGGGCGTGTTCAGGGTGGTATGGCCGTAAGCGAGTGATCCGGGGCCATACAGGCTTTGTAAACATAGCATGAGGTGGTACCTGCACCATACCACAGGCTTATGGTGGTAATGATAGCCCATTATTGCCCCCCGCCCTTCTGCTAAAGATTTGCACCAAATATGACCAGATGAAACACCATGGCCACTTGTGCTGGGCCAAATGTCAAATGGGAATGATTGGATCGGAAAAATGTAGTCCAACCAAGTGAAATAGTGTTTTTCACAGTCCTCATACGATGCGGTGAGCAGGAGATCCCCGAAGGGATCAACAGTCCCCTTTTGTGTTCCAGGCTGCTCCTCTCTGGAAAAGTGTAAAAGCTTACAGCACCTGGTATTCCCAGGCGGTCTCCCATCCAAGTACTAACCAGGCCCGACCCTGCTTAGCTTCCGAGATCGGACGAGATCGGGCGTGTTCAGGGTGGTATGGCCGTAAGCGAGTGGTCTGGGGCCATACAGGCTTTGTAAACATAGCATGAGGTGGTACCTGCACCATACCACAGGCTTATGGTGGTAATGATAGCCCATTATTGCCCCCCGCCCTTCTGCTAAAGATTTGCACCAAGTATGACCAGATGAAACACCATGGCCACTTGTGCTGGGCCAAATGTCAAATGGGAATGATTGGATCGGAAAAATGTAGTCCAACCAAGTGAAATAGTGTTTTTCACAGTCCTCATACGATGCGGTGAGCAGGAGATCCCCGAAGGGATCAACAGTCCCCTTTTGTGTTCCAGGCTGCTCCTCTCTGGAAAAGTGTAAAAGCTTACAGCACCTGGTATTCCCAGGCGGTCTCCCATCCAAGTACTAACCAGGCCCGACCCTGCTTAGCTTCCGAGATCGGACGAGATCGGGCGTGTTCAGGGTGGTATGGCCGTAAGCGAGTGGTCCGGGGCCATACAGGCTTTGTAAACATAGCATGAGGTGGTACCTGCACCATACCACAGGCTTATGGTGGTAATGATAGCCCATTATTGCCCCCCGCCCTTCTGCTAAAGATTTGCACCAAGTATGACCAGATGAAACACCATGGCCACTTGTGCTGGGCCAAATGTCAAATGGGAATGATTGGATCGGAAAAATGTAGTCCAACCAAGTGAAATAGTGTTTTTCACAGTCCTCATACGATGCGGTGAGCAGGAGATCCCCGAAGGGATCAACAGTCCCCTTTTGTGTTCCAGGCTGCTCCTCTCTGGAAAAGTGTAAAAGCTTACAGCACCTGGTATTCCCAGGCGGTCTCCCATCCAAGTACTAACCAGGCCCGACCCTGCTTAGCTTCCGAGATCGGACGAGATCGGGCGTGTTCAGGGTGGTATGGCCGTAAGCGAGTGGTCCGGGGCCATACAGGCTTTGTAAACATAGCATGAGGTGGTACCTGCACCATACCACAGGCTTATGGTGGTAATGATAGCCCATTATTGCCCCCCGCCCTTCTGCTAAAGATTTGCACCAAATATGACCAGATGAAACACCATGGCCACTTGTGCTGGGCCAAATGTCAAATGGGAATGATTGGATCGGAAAAATGTAGTCCAACCAAGTGAAATAGTGTTTTTCACAGTCCTCATACGATGCGGTGAGCAGGAGATCCCCGAAGGGATCAACAGTCCCCTTTTGTGTTCCAGGCTGCTCCTCTCTGGAAAAGTGTAAAAGCTTACAGCACCTGGTATTCCCAGGCGGTCTCCCATCCAAGTACTAACCAGGCCCGACCCTGCTTAGCTTCCGAGATCGGACGAGATCGGGCGTGTTCAGGGTGGTATGGCCGTAAGCGAGTGATCCGGGGCCATACAGGCTTTGTAAACATAGCATGAGGTGGTACCTGCACCATACCACAGGCTTATGGTGGTAATGATAGCCCATTATTGCCCCCCGCCCTTCTGCTAAAGATTTGCACCAAATATGACCAGATGAAACACCATGGCCACTTGTGCTGGGCCAAATGTCAAATGGGAATGATTGGATCGGAAAAATGTAGTCCAACCAAGTGAAATAGTGTTTTTCACAGTCCTCATACGATGCGGTGAGCAGGAGATCCCCGAAGGGATCAACAGTCCCCTTTTGTGTTCCAGGCTGCTCCTCTCTGGAAAAGTGTAAAAACTTACAGCACCTGGTATTCCCAGGCGGTCTCCCATCCAAGTACTAACCAGGCCCGACCCTGCTTAGCTTCCGAGATCGGACGAGATCGGGCGTGTTCAGGGTGGTATGGCCGTAAGCGAGTGATCCGGGGCCATACAGGCTTTGTAAACATAGCATGAGGTGGTACCTGCACCATACCACAGGCTTATGGTGGTAATGATAGCCCATTATTGCCCCCCGCCCTTCTGCTAAAGATTTGCACCAAATATGACCAGATGAAACACCATGGCCACTTGTGCTGGGCCAAATGTCAAATGGGAATGATTGGATCGGAAAAATGTAGTCCAACCAAGTGAAATAGTGTTTTTCACAGTCCTCATACGATGCGGTGAGCAGGAGATCCCCGAAGGGATCAACAGTCCCCTTTTGTGTTCCAGGCTGCTCCTCTCTGGAAAAGTGTAAAAGCTTACAGCACCTGGTATTCCCAGGCGGTCTCCCATCCAAGTACTAACCAGGCCCGACCCTGCTTAGCTTCCGAGATCGGACGAGATCGGGCGTGTTCAGGGTGGTATGGCCGTAAGCGAGTGATCCGGGGCCATACAGGCTTTGTAAACATAGCATGAGGTGGTACCTGCACCATACCACAGGCTTATGGTGGTAATGATAGCCCATTATTGCCCCCCGCCCTTCTGCTAAAGATTTGCACCAAGTATGACCAGATGAAACACCATGGCCACTTGTGCTGGGCCAAATGTCAAATGGGAATGATTGGATCGGAAAAATGTAGTCCAACCAAGTGAAATAGTGTTTTTCACAGTGCTCATACGATGCGGTCAGCAGGAGATCCCCGAAGGGATCAACAGTCCCCTTTTGTGTTCCAGGCTGCTCCTCTCTGGAAAAGTGTAAAAGCTTACAGCACCTGGTATTCCCAGGCGGTCTCCCATCCAAGTACTAACCAGGCCCGACCCTGCTTAGCTTCCGAGATCGGACGAGATCGGGCGTGTTCAGGGTGGTATGGCCGTAAGCGAGTGGTCCGGGGCCATACAGGCTTTGTAAACATAGCATGAGGTGGTACCTGCACCATACCACAGGCTTATGGTGGTAATGATAGCCCATTATTGCCCCCCGCCCTTCTGCTAAAGATTTGCACCAAGTATGACCAGATGAAACACCATGGCCACTTGTGCTGGGCCAAATGTCAAATGGGAATGATTGGATCGGAAAAATGTAGTCCAACCAAGTGAAATAGTGTTTTTCACAGTCCTCATACGATGCGGTGAGCAGGAGATCCCCGAAGGGATCAACAGTCCCCTTTTGTGTTCCAGGCTGCTCCTCTCTGGAAAAGTGTAAAAGCTTACAGCACCTGGTATTCCCAGGCGGTCTCCCATCCAAGTACTAACCAGGCCCGACCCTGCTTAGCTTCCGAGATCGGACGAGATCGGGCGTGTTCAGGGTGGTATGGCCGTAAGCGAGTGATCCGGGGCCATACAGGCTTTGTAAACATAGCATGAGGTGGTACCTGCACCATACCACAGGCTTATGGTGGTAATGATAGCCCATTATTGCCCCCCGCCCTTCTGCTAAAGATTTGCACCAAATATGACCAGATGAAACACCATGGCCACTTGTGCTGGGCCAAATGTCAAATGGGAATGATTGGATCGGAAAAATGTAGTCCAACCAAGTGAAATAGTGTTTTTCACAGTCCTCATACGATGCGGTGAGCAGGAGATCCCCGAAGGGATCAACAGTCCCCTTTCTTGTTCCAGGCTGCTCCTCTCTGGAAAAGTGTAAAAGCTTACAGCACCTGGTATTCCCAGGCGGTCTCCCATCCAAGTACTAACCAGGCCCGACCCTGCTTAGCTTCCGAGATCGGACGAGATCGGGCGTGTTCAGGGTGGTATGGCCGTAAGCGAGTGATCCGGGGCCATACAGGCTTTGTAAACATAGCATGAGGTGGTACCTGCACCATACCACAGGCTTATGGTGGTAATGATAGCCCATTATTGCCCCCCGCCCTTCTGCTAAAGATTTGCACCAAATATGACCAGATGAAACACCATGGCCACTTGTGCTGGGCCAAATGTCAAATGGGAATGATTGGATCGGAAAAATGTAGTCCAACCAAGTGAAATAGTGTTTTTCACAGTCCTCATACGATGCGGTGAGCAGGAGATCCCCGAAGGGATCAACAGTCCCCTTTCTTGTTCCAGGCTGCTCCTCTCTGGAAAAGTGTAAAAGCTTACAGCACCTGGTATTCCCAGGCGGTCTCCCATCCAAGTACTAACCAGGCCCGACCCTGCTTAGCTTCCGAGATCGGACGAGATCGGGCGTGTTCAGGGTGGTATGGCCGTAAGCGAGTGATCCGGGGCCATACAGGCTTTGTAAACATAGCATGAGGTGGTACCTGCACCATACCACAGGCTTATGGTGGTAATGATAGCCCATTATTGCCCCCCGCCCTTCTGCTAAAGATTTGCACCAAATATGACCAGATGAAACACCATGGCCACTTGTGCTGGGCCAAATGTCAAATGGGAATGATTGGATCGGAAAAATGTAGTCCAACCAAGTGAAATAGTGTTTTTCACAGTCCTCATACGATGCGGTGAGCAGGAGATCCCCGAAGGGATCAACAGTCCCCTTTTGTGTTCCAGGCTGCTCCTCTCTGGAAAAGTGTAAAAGCTTACAGCACCTGGTATTCCCAGGCGGTCTCCCATCCAAGTACTAACCAGGCCCGACCCTGCTTAGCTTCCGAGATCGGACGAGATCGGGCGTGTTCAGGGTGGTATGGCCGTAAGCGAGTGATCCGGGGCCATACAGGCTTTGTAAACATAGCATGAGGTGGTACCTGCACCATACCACAGGCTTATGGTGGTAATGATAGCCCATTATTGCCCCCCGCCCTTCTGCTAAAGATTTGCACCAAATATGACCAGATGAAACACCATGGCCACTTGTGCTGGGCCAAATGTCAAATGGGAATGATTGGATCGGAAAAATGTAGTCCAACCAAGTGAAATAGTGTTTTTCACAGTCCTCATACGATGCGGTGAGCAGGAGATCCCCGAAGGGATCAACAGTCCCCTTTTGTGTTCCAGGCTGCTCCTCTCTGGAAAAGTGTAAAAGCTTACAGCACCTGGTATTCCCAGGCGGTCTCCCATCCAAGTACTAACCAGGCCCGACCCTGCTTAGCTTCCGAGATCGGACGAGATCGGGCGTGTTCAGGGTGGTATGGCCGTAAGCGAGTGATCCGGGGCCATACAGGCTTTGTAAACATAGCATGAGGTGGTACCTGCACCATACCACAGGCTTATGGTGGTAATGATAGCCCATTATTGCCCCCCGCCCTTCTGCTAAAGATTTGCACCAAATATGACCAGATGAAACACCAAGGCCACTTGTGCTGGGCCAAATGTCAAATGGGAATGATTGGATCGGAAAAATGTAGTCCAACCAAGTGAAATAGTGTTTTTCACAGTCCTCATACGATGCGGTGAGCAGGAGATCCCCGAAGGGATCAACAGTCCCCTTTTGTGTTCCAGGCTGCTCCTCTCTGGAAAAGTGTAAAAGCTTACAGCACCTGGTATTCCCAGGCGGTCTCCCATCCAAGTACTAACCAGGCCCGACCCTGCTTAGCTTCCGAGATCGGACGAGATCGGGCGTGTTCAGGGTGGTATGGCCGTAAGCGAGTGATCCGGGGCCATACAGGCTTTGTAAACATAGCATGAGGTGGTACCTGCACCATACCACAGGCTTATGGTGGTAATGATAGCCCATTATTGCCCCCCGCCCTTCTGCTAAAGATTTGCACCAAATATGACCAGATGAAACACCATGGCCACTTGTGCTGGGCCAAATGTCAAATGGGAATGATTGGATCGGAAAAATGTAGTCCAACCAAGTGAAATAGTGTTTTTCACAGTCCTCATACGATGCGGTGAGCAGGAGATCCCCGAAGGGATCAACAGTCCCCTTTTGTGTTCCAGGCTGCTCCTCTCTGGAAAAGTGTAAAAGCTTACAGCACCTGGTATTCCCAGGCGGTCTCCCATCCAAGTACTAACCAGGCCCGACCCTGCTTAGCTTCCGAGATCGGACGAGATCGGGCGTGTTCAGGGTGGTATGGCCGTAAGCGAGTGGTCCGGGGCCATACAGGCTTTGTAAACATAGCATGAGGTGGTACCTGCACCATACCACAGGCTTATGGTGGTAATGATAGCCCATTATTGCCCCCCGCCCTTCTGCTAAAGATTTGCACCAAGTATGACCAGATGAAACACCATGGCCACTTGTGCTGGGCCAAATGTCAAATGGGAATGATTGGATCGGAAAAATGTAGTCCAACCAAGTGAAATAGTGTTTTTCACAGTCCTCATACGATGCGGTGAGCAGGAGATCCCCGAAGGGATCAACAGTCCCCTTTTGTGTTCCAGGCTGCTCCTCTCTGGAAAAGTGTAAAAGCTTACAGCACCTGGTATTCCCAGGCGGTCTCCCATCCAAGTACTAACCAGGCCCGACCCTGCTTAGCTTCCGAGATCGGACGAGATCGGGCGTGTTCAGGGTGGTATGGCCGTAAGCGAGTGATCCGGGGCCATACAGGCTTTGTAAACATAGCATGAGGTGGTACCTGCACCATACCACAGGCTTATGGTGGTAATGATAGCCCATTATTGCCCCCCGCCCTTCTGCTAAAGATTTGCACCAAATATGACCAGATGAAACACCATGGCCACTTGTGCTGGGCCAAATGTCAAATGGGAATGATTGGATCGGAAAAATGTAGTCCAACCAAGTGAAATAGTGTTTTTCACAGTCCTCATACGATGCGGTGAGCAGGAGATCCCCGAAGGGATCAACAGTCCCCTTTTGTGTTCCAGGCTGCTCCTCTCTGGAAAAGTGTAAAAACTTACAGCACCTGGTATTCCCAGGCGGTCTCCCATCCAAGTACTAACCAGGCCCGACCCTGCTTAGCTTCCGAGATCGGACGAGATCGGGCGTGTTCAGGGTGGTATGGCCGTAAGCGAGTGATCCGGGGCCATACAGGCTTTGTAAACATAGCATGAGGTGGTACCTGCACCATACCACAGGCTTATGGTGGTAATGATAGCCCATTATTGCCCCCCGCCCTTCTGCTAAAGATTTGCACCAAATATGACCAGATGAAACACCATGGCCACTTGTGCTGGGCCAAATGTCAAATGGGAATGATTGGATCGGAAAAATGTAGTCCAACCAAGTGAAATAGTGTTTTTCACAGTCCTCATACGATGCGGTGAGCAGGAGATCCCCGAAGGGATCAACAGTCCCCTTTTGTGTTCCAGGCTGCTCCTCTCTGGAAAAGTGTAAAAGCTTACAGCACCTGGTATTCCCAGGCGGTCTCCCATCCAAGTACTAACCAGGCCCGACCCTGCTTAGCTTCCGAGATCGGACGAGATCGGGCGTGTTCAGGGTGGTATGGCCGTAAGCGAGTGATCCGGGGCCATACAGGCTTTGTAAACATAGCATGAGGTGGTACCTGCACCATACCACAGGCTTATGGTGGTAATGATAGCCCATTATTGCCCCCCGCCCTTCTGCTAAAGATTTGCACCAAATATGACCAGATGAAACACCATGGCCACTTGTGCTGGGCCAAATGTCAAATGGGAATGATTGGATCGGAAAAATGTAGTCCAACCAAGTGAAATAGTGTTTTTCCACAGTCCTCATACGATGCGGTGAGCAGGAGATCCCCGAAGGGATCAACAGTCCCCTTTTGTGTTCCAGGCTGCTCCTCTCTGGAAAAGTGTAAAAGCTTACAGCACCTGGTATTCCCAGGCGGTCTCCCATCCAAGTACTAACCAGGCCCGACCCTGCTTAGCTTCCGAGATCGGACGAGATCGGGCGTGTTCAGGGTGGTATGGCCGTAAGCGAGTGGTCCGGGGCCATACAGGCTTTGTAAACATAGCATGAGGTGGTACCTGCACCATACCACAGGCTTATGGTGGTAATGATAGCCCATTATTGCCCCCCGCCCTTCTGCTAAAGATTTGCACCAAATATGACCAGATGAAACACCATGGCCACTTGTGCTGGGCCAAATGTCAAATGGGAATGATTGGATCGGAAAAATGTAGTCCAACCAAGTGAAATAGTGTTTTTCACAGTCCTCATACGATGCGGTGAGCAGGAGATCCCCGAAGGGATCAACAGTCCCCTTTTGTGTTCCAGGCTGCTCCTCTCTGGAAAAGTGTAAAAGCTTACAGCACCTGGTATTCCCAGGCGGTCTCCCATCCAAGTACTAACCAGGCCCGACCCTGCTTAGCTTCCGAGATCGGACGAGATCGGGCGTGTTCAGGGTGGTATGGCCGTAAGCGAGTGGTCCGGGGCCATACAGGCTTTGTAAACATAGCATGAGGTGGTACCTGCACCATACCACAGGCTTATGGTGGTAATGATAGCCCATTATTGCCCCCCGCCCTTCTGCTAAAGATTTGCACCAAGTATGACCAGATGAAACACCATGGCCACTTGTGCTGGGCCAAATGTCAAATGGGAATGATTGGATCGGAAAAATGTAGTCCAACCAAGTGAAATAGTGTTTTTCACAGTCCTCATACGATGCGGTGAGCAGGAGATCCCCGAAGGGATCAACAGTCCCCTTTTGTGTTCCAGGCTGCTCCTCTCTGGAAAAGTGTAAAAGCTTACAGCACCTGGTATTCCCAGGCGGTCTCCCATCCAAGTACTAACCAGGCCAGACCCTGCTTAGCTTCCGAGATCGGACGAGATCGGGCGTGTTCAGGGTGGTATGGCCGTAAGCGAGTGATCCGGGGCCATACAGGCTTTGTAAACATAGCATGAGGTGGTACCTGCACCATACCACAGGCTTATGGTGGTAATGATAGCCCATTATTGCCCCCCGCCCTTCTGCTAAAGATTTGCACCAAATATGACCAGATGAAACACCATGGCCACTTGTGCTGGGCCAAATGTCAAATGGGAATGATTGGATCGGAAAAATGTAGTCCAACCAAGTGAAATAGTGTTTTTCACAGTCCTCATACGATGCGGTGAGCAGGAGATCCCCGAAGGGATCAACAGTCCCCTTTTGTGTTCCAGGCTGCTCCTCTCTGGAAAAGTGTAAAAGCTTACAGCACCTGGTATTCCCAGGCGGTCTCCCATCCAAGTACTAACCAGGCCCGACCCTGCTTAGCTTCCGAGATCGGACGAGATCGGGCGTGTTCAGGGTGGTATGGCCGTAAGCGAGTGGTCTGGGGCCATACAGGCTTTGTAAACATAGCATGAGGTGGTACCTGCACCATACCACAGGCTTATGGTGGTAATGATAGCCCATTATTGCCCCCCGCCCTTCTGCTAAAGATTTGCACCAAATATGACCAGATGAAACACCATGG
>CM061160.1:3887500-3992500 GCA_030710495.1 Labroides dimidiatus
TGGTGCAGGTTGCTTTTTAAGCCACTGTGTACAACACTGAAGTGAAGATAAGCTCATGGTCCCTCAGTTTGAGGAGGGGCAGGACTCAATCTGACAGGAAGGACTTGATGAAGACTTACCGTGCCATATGTATTCATTCCTCTGAGGAGCAGTTTTCCAGTCAGGAGCTTCATCATCACGATGCCCACAGACCACATATCGATGGCCTCTGAAATCGGCAGACCCAAAATGATTTCTGGAGCCCTGAGTGTGGAACAAAAGCAGAGCATGAGGAACAAAGTCCCATGTTTTACTGGCACACATGAGATGTGCTACAGGAGAGTCAGGAGAGGTGTTACTTACCTGTAGTCCAGTACTTGGCGGGTTTCTCCCTGCGTGGCTGCGCAGGCTGGTGAAGCCAATCCAAAGTCTATGAGTCGGACCTGGAGAGGCTTGAGTTTGGCATCCACCAGCATGATGTTGTTTGGCTTTATATCTGAGTGGATGATTTCTAGGTTCTTTAGAGCATCCAGCGCTGTGGCTAACTGTTGGTCCAACAAACAGAGACAGTATTTAGCACGCACGCACGCACACACACACACACCTGAGCTTATCAGACTTTCAAAATAAAGCTCCTGCTTTATAATTGTGTCAGACTAAAGCCTTAGAAAGGTAGAAAACAGAGCTGCTCTTTGTAGAAAACCCTGTCATGACTTTAAACTGAACACTCAGAGAGTCTTTAAAAAGAGCGTTTAAGATGTACGTTTGAGGAAAATTACATTTGGTGGTTTAGTTTTGGTCCAGTTTAAGACTGGGAGTGTAACCTGCTTGAGTTTTTGCTGTCAGTCCTGACTTTTTCTGAATGTTTGAGCAAAACAAGACCATGAAGTGTCTATTGTGTCAATGTGTTATCTTTACAAACGGTGTAAAGCTGGATTCTGTACAGAAGAGTCAAAATGGTGTGTGATCTACTGTAAATTATAAAAACAGCTGAACTTTGATTATCTTCAGCTTGGTCTTGTTTTGTGTCATTAAATCAGTCACAATGATAACACTGTGCTAGTCTGATTGGCTAACAATGCTAACAACAACGATTGGAGCAAATAGCGGAGGATGCAGTTTTTGCCTCTTTCTCCTCCTCTCTCTATTGACAGTCTTTGAGCTGCAGACAAAGCTCGCTCCTGTTGCTCTGAGGTACATACCTGTTGGATGATGCTCCTGATGTCTGTGAGATCCAGAGGGGTCATGCCATTATTGAAAAAATGGTACTCTAGATCCACATCCAGCATCTCGAACACCAGACCCCTCTTTCCCCTGCCCAGTGGGATCATCTCTATGAAGCGGATGATGTTCTTCTCCTGAAGGTTGTTCTTCATTAAAAACTGCATCATAGCATGCTGGAGAGAGAAATCAGAGACGTTCAGAAACAGCAAACACATTGGTTCAGATGTTAAAGCATGATGATGTGGGCTAAACTCTGATCACAGATTAAAATTAAGAACTAAAGCATCAGGTCTGCTAAAACTCTGAAGACTCACTGATTTCATTTTATTGGATTAATTAACACATTATATAAAACTGAACTAATCTGCACTGTAACTTTAACACTTATATTTTAACTCATACAACCCCGATTCAAAGACAGGAGGTTGTGTGAAATGGGAATAAAAGCTGAATGCAATGATAAATTTCACAAACCCGTATTTTATTAAGACTAGAACAACTTACTTGATCTTCAAAACAAAAACTGTTAACCAGTAATTATAAAAATAATAATAATAAAATAATTGTCCTTAGCTTTAGTATTAAATGTCTTGTTTTAGTGACTTTTAAAACTGTTGAAACTTTGTGTAACTGTCATACTGGTTTCTCTGGCACTGATTTGAGCCCACATGGTGTGTTTGGTCTGTTTTTGTCTTGATATCTGTGAAACGTTGCTCTAAGTGGTAGTTAGTGTGAGTCTGGAGTGAAGGAGTGCAGGGACTTACTTCTTCTTCACAGATCATATCATCATTTTGAATCTTTAGGGCGAATTTCTCATTGGTGTCCACGTTGATGCATTGGTACACCAAACCAAAACCGCCATCTCCCAGCACCTCCAGAAGCTTGTATTTACTGGGGAGTTCAAAATATCTTGTCATTTCCTCGTTGATCACCTGGGGTGAATCAACTGAGGATGAGGATGAGCTCGTGTTCATAAACATTTTGTCTTTGATCGAAGATTTGATCAGCTTGGATACTATATAGACATGAAGGTTCTAGAACCTTCCTATGACATCACAAGACGTTGTAAGGTCATAGTTCTGTTTTAAAGATTTAAAAAAAAAACTCTGCAGAGCTTGTTACCATGGTAACAAAAAAGAACAGTTTGCTGAGCACCTGCCTATTTTCCCCTGGCACTGAAAGAGTCCCCTGTTCACTCTCTTTTGATATGTGTTCATTTTATTTTGAAGGGGCAGGTATGGAGGCCAGTTTTCGTCCTCCTATTCAGAGTAAATAAGTGTTGTCACAATACCAAAATTATGATTCAATACGATACCCGCTTGAAATATTTTGATACCGATACTTAAACAATACCATGATAAAACCCAAAACATTAGTAAAATAAATAGAATAAAAGGTGACAGAACATGTCACTTAGAAACGTTACAATTTTATTAAACAGGAAATTAAAAAAGTTGTATTCCCTTGATAAATTAAAAAAAAATATTTCAACACCAACGCTCCAACTGTTATTATTATTTTTTTAATTAAATATAATTATAGCTACTCTCATAGCTACCGAGAATAATAGCTTAGTTGAAAAATTATGGTTTTGAAAAGAGGGGCTTTTGTTTGCACTTAAAAAGATTCTCTCATGTAAAAGGGGGCAGGGGTAGGGAGATTTGTATGTTATGCTAATATTTCAATTCTTACACATTTCAGTTTTATAGATTATACGTAGAATCAAGTCCTGGAAGGAACCTGAACTCGTTTTTTTTATTCTCAAGTACAATATGAATAAACAAAGACAGAGAATGTAGAGCATGGAGGTCAACTGAGTCATGTGTTTGTAGTCAGCTTTAAAGCAATGTTGTACAGTAATGAGCAGGTAAAATAAACCTGCCAGACTTAGAGTGAACATCCATTTATGATTTTCATGCTGGCACACTGTAGTTCAGCCCACACTGTGCGTGCTGAGACACTGAATAAGCACACTTTAAATATGAAATGCGGAAAAAAAATCTATCCCTGTATCCATGTTATTTAAGCTCTTTCACGCCATGCAGCGCTTGGGTTTCTCCTATACATTTATTTTAAAGTTAACGTTATAAAAACACTTCTTACTTATTTGAATAGTGTGAACACCACACAGCTCTGTGACTGAGGGCTGCGTGTGCTCGACGCAGCTCAGGTGTTTACGACGCAGATTGTTTGTTGTATTAAATGCAAGCAGTGGTGAACTAGTTTGATTATCACAAAGTAATTGACCGTCATTTGACTTATGTGTCAGGTAGGGCTGGGTACCCAACATCGGTTCTTCTATAGCACCACTGAAATGCTTTGGTTGTAACGAGTATCGAATGACGCTCTGCCTTTTGGTGCCAAGTTTCGGTACCCAAATGGTAAATCACGTGATCATGATCTGCTAATGCCTCCAGTGATTGGCTGTTACGTTACATGTGGTTGTGGTATGCAGTACAGTGTTGCCAACTCAGCGTCTCTGTTGCTGTATTTAGTGACTTTCAGACCTCTCTAGAGACTTTTTCTTTCTAAAAAGCGACAAATGTAGCGACTTTTCTGTAGTTTAGGACAGAGTGACAGCATGTTTTGATCTTCAACCGCTGCTTCTCAATGAGCAGCGGGCGCTGAGCCCCTCCCCTCTCCAAACACAGACTCCTCCCCTCACAGCAGACCCTCCAAGCTGCAGCCAGAGCAGACGACTACGTGCAAATGAATCACGCTGTTTGTCTCTTTTAGATCACTTTTGCTGGTCGAAAGCCTGAATAAAGGAGGAGAGTTTTTAATTTAACATAAAAAAAAAAGAATGGACAGAAGAAAGTTCATTTATAGTTATAAACACATTTACTGTGTACCCAGTATAAACTGACCTGTCACTCGTTTGCTCCTGTTCTTTTGCACTGGACATGACTTGTTTTGTTTTTTTGTTTTAAGAAAAAAATAGCAAACAAAAAAACCAAAAAACTGCTCAGAGTAGAAAATTAGACATAGATGAAAAATAAAACCTAATATTTGTACCATAACATGTAATGAAATGTTCTTTTTGTTAGAACTGATGTAAAAATTGGTACCATGTTGAAGTGAAGGTATCGGTATCACACACACGCACGCACGCACGCACGCACGCACGCACGCACGCACGCACACACGCACACACACACAGATTATGGAAAATGTTAATGTGTTTATCTCTCTTTGCAGACAATCACAGTGTTGCATGTGCACACACATATAAAGCATGCTTGAGTAAATGCTCACACTCATGTATAACACTGCGCCCCACACACACATTTATACATGAACACAAACACAGAAATGTGCTCACAAATGATGTAGAAAAGTTTTTTTTTTTCTTTCTTCACTTCATCTGATAATGCTCTTGTGTGTTTTGTACTTTCCTGCCTATACATGTTTTTGGTCAGGGCTCTAAGGAAATGCAAAGTTAGCTTTTGGTCCACCACCTGGGCTGAAATGGATTATCCCAAAAGCCACAGCAGGATGGATTTTCACACCATACATTTTGACATTCAGGGTCCCCAAAAACTTAATCGCATCAAAGCATGATTTCTGTAGTTGTGCAAAAGAAACAAAATTGGCGTACAGTTTAAAATAAAGCTTCTGGCTGTGATTTATCATGTTTATAGCAAAAGTCTGGTGAACAGAGAGTGAAGGACAGAGGTGACTATCAGCCTGATAATCATGAGGCCTCTGGGCTAACATCTCATTCAGTGCATAGGAGCTTGTATAGTGGATCACTTGGTGGCCATAGGTCACAGAGTCATCATGCAGTTCACAGTACACACCAGCAGCTGTCACAGCATTCAGCCAATCAGTTTTTATTCATGTTGCCTAAATGGTATTAAAAGTAACCACATGGCATTTGACAAACTGACATCATTAAGACCTAATGTTAATTCATCAATCAGTGTACTCACACCAACAGCAAAAGAAGAGATCAACAGATAATGAAAAACTGTGTGTGTGTTTATGATAATAGTACTAATCATCCTTTGTTTGGATTTCTCCGTTTGTTATCTTGAGTCACTTTACAAAAGGAGCAGGTTCTAAGGTGCATCCATTCATTGTTTATGTTATTTACAAAGAGCCAACATCAAGATCAGGAAAGATTCAGTTGCATCCTTATTTAGGATTCATTTTTATCCCGTTAATCCACCACAAGAAGAGGACTCTGCAGTAATTGACAAGTTACAGTAAGAAAAACAACTTTTTTTCAATGAGCAGAAACCTTTTTGCAGAACCAGATCCCATGTTGAACAGCCATCTGCTGCCAGTGTGTTGGGCTTGGAGAGAGAGCGAGAGGTAGAGTAAGATGCAGAAAGAGAAACGTGGATGGAGACAGACAACAACAGCCCACACAGAGTAACTGTTACAGTGCTGATTATCACAGTAAAATTATGGTTTCTGATTGAAATTAATGATAATTAACTGATTGTTACAATGATGTAAGTTAAAGATAACAGGTCTTATATTAGCATTGAAAGTGATGATGATAATGATATCAATCAGAGCAGCAGGAGGTACGCTGATGATGATGATGATGATGATGATGATGATGATGATGATGATGATGATGATGGTGAGATTGGTGTTAATAGTTGCAGCAGCAGGAGTCTGGCAGGTATGCAGCAGCAGGCCGTCTATAACAATGTTTCAGAGGAACCTATGAGACAAGACAGCTCAGGGACTCCAGGGTACAAAGCGCTGTTACACTGTAAAAACTAAAAAGTTGTATGAACTCAAAATTTCAAGGCAACTGTCTGCACTGGATTTTTGAGTTTTGAGGCCAACTAAACATTTTACATTTGAACCAACTAATACATATTTGTTGAGATAACTTAAAATTTTGAGTTCTACGTAAGAGGAATTCTGAAAAGTAAACATAATGACAAGCTACAGTTTGTTCAGAATGAGGGCTTCTTGTTTTTAATGTCGTTTACCCACCCACTGCAGGACTGCCAGCTTTGGCTGTCACTTTCACAGGTGAGTATACTCTTGTGATTGTAGATAGCAGGACTCAAACCCCGTTTTTCTGACTGGGAGACAATGACTGTCTTCAACTGAGCCAGAGGTGCCCCACATTTCCATGACACAAAGTAACCAACACATGATCAGTCTGCAAACTTTAGTTTAAATAACAGTACTCAAACAAAAATACTCATCTGTATGATGATTAAATCCACACTGACAGGGGAACAGGAGAGACTGACGTGTAGTTGGAGACCCTGTTCTTGAAGTTATTGCCTCAAACCTATAATTTGAAGTTTTGCCAACTTAACATATGAAATGAGACCAACTTTACGCAACAAACATGATATAAGTAGTTGAGAGAACTACTATGAAGTAGTTTGCAACACAACAGAACATTTTTATTCACTTAACCAGAAAATCATTTTCAGGCCAACAATTTTAAGTTTCCTTTTTTACAGTGTAGTAACTTTAAGTTAGTTATATGCAGTGATACGTTCCTCAGCATTCATCTTTCAATGTATTAATTATGTCACAGAAATTAATCATGTTCTAAATTATGTGTACATTTAAGTTTTCTGTCAAGTTCACAAAAACAAAATGTATCTTAGTAACGTGTCATGAAACTACATTGGGGCTGTGCATAGGCTGCTTGCATAAAGCTCATGCTCTGCACATTCTGCAGAAACTCAACAACTCTCACAGCTGACACTGAGAGGTCAAAAACACAACAGAGGGAGAAAACACAAGAGTGATGAAAAATTTCAGGTCAAAATAGAATGAAGAGCATCATGAAAAACATCATAATAAAACTCAGAGCCTGATCTTGCCAAAAAAACAAAACAAAACAAAAAAAAAAAAAAAACCCTCATTGACCTGTGGTCTGAGGTCTCTGAAATCTTTTCAATGTGAAAAAACAACTTATTCTTTTGTTTACTTTATTTATTGTCTCCTTCCTTAAAAAATATCACAACTCAAAACTTTTACAAATACTTTTATTTAACATAAACATAATTTAGACTTATCTAATGGCACAGTTTGCAGCCAGCCTGAGATTTTTCTTTCTTCTGGGCTTGAAAACTGCTTTGAATTTATTAGATTGGCTGATGCACATATAATTTCTAAAATTATACACTGTAATATATCTATCATAGTTACTCATAGTTGTTAAAGTATAGAGTGAAGTTAAAGAGGTGAAATGGTAATAATTTGTAGGTGTGCACCCCCTGGCCACCCTGGTGGTGCGCCATATAGCTGAAACACTGCCATGTACTGCACTCTCAGAACACTTTTTAATGGAGATGGAACATAAAGGACTGAACAGGAGAAACATATTGGAAGCTGACACAGCAATTACATCCCCACCCCCACAAAAATCAAACTGTTTTGGAAATGATTTGGCAGCCCACTTGCAATATCTTCACAGTCCATCAGGGGGCCACGGCCCACAGGTTGGGAATTACTGAAGTATTATATATCATAATTGGGGCTGCCAAGATTAGTCGACTAGTCACGATGACGTCAACGATCAAATTCGTCGGCGACTTATTTAATAATCGACGTCGTTGTTTTAATATTTTTTTAAACTTTATTTTTCCCCCAAAACTGCCGCTGTACTTTCACCTGTCTCGTCTGCCGTTCTGTCCTTGACGCATACGCGCAGAAGTGGTAACCGGGGTAACCCGTGATGTCACCGGAAAAGTTATGCCCAACAGTATCATGGCTAGCCGGCAACAGTTTGGGAGCATTTTTCCAAAATAAAGGAGAAAAGTGTGCAATGCAAAATCTGCAAAGTAGAAATGTCCTTCCATGACAGTACGACGGCGATGCACGAGCATCTGAAAAGACAGCACGCTGTGGCCGATTTATTTTCTGACGAAGAATGACAATCTCGGTAAGCTAATTGGCTAGTTGGCTGCTAACATTAACGTCAACAGGGAGCTACCTACTTAATAGCGATGTCATGTTTGAATAGAAAATTGGTACATTAAAAAAATGTCAGAAATGCTGCTACAAGCTGCAAAGTTCATTAAAAGCTGAATGAACTATGATATTAACTGTCTTCATTTTTAGTTAGCACATACCTTAAACACTTGAAGCTGGAAGCTAATGATGTTAGCTGTATGCTGGTGCAATAAGCTGCAATTTATGTATGATCCGAATAGTCGACTAATCACAAAAAATAATCGGTGACTAGTCGATTATCAAAATAATCGTATGTGACAGCCCTAATCATAATTTGTGAAAATTTGTAATAACATATACAACAATATGTGTGAATGTCTGTTTAAGTTGTCCGAACTAAAATAAAACTAAGTTCAATAAATAAATAAATAAATAAATCCTGACATGTTTTCCTCGTATCGCCCCCTAATGGAGAACATCGTCCTCGGTCAGAAGCAGAGTTTGCTGATGTTTATGCAGCAGGTTGCACTGCAGAAAACTGACCACTGATCAAGAGACACCTGAGGGACAGGTGAGGTTTTAGTCCACATGTGAGTCATGATGGTACAATTATGTCTGACCACACTTAGTAACAAGTCAACAAACAGAGCATTCATTGGAAGGTTTCTGTCACCCTGTTTCTGTTCTGACACCCCTGAAGGGAGGCCTGATAATTGAAAGCTCTATCTCCTGTATTATTCTTGGGTACGCTCAAACAAGCAGGTGTGCAAATAGGGTGTGTATGTTGTAGAGAGGAAGCGGTAAACATAAGAAGGTGCCCGACCATTTACAGCTGAGGAAAAGAAATCTAGATTCTGATTTAGATTTAGCAGGAGTCAAGTTCAGAAAAATAATATGGGAGGAATGTGATCTCTGTTCAGACCAGCTGGAGAGTCTTTGGAGATTTGGATGGGAAGCCTGATGACATGTAAACCAAATAATCCACCCCAGATGTAATCTTCTTCTTAAGCTTAATGTACATGCAGTTCAGACCTTGTTTTGCACATGCATTGTTTTTGTTTGTACTAACATTCAAACTTGATGGCTGCCGTTATTGCTTCCTCCATTCCCTAACTTTATATCAAATGACACTAAAAAACTTGAGTCGACGGACGCGTCACGTCCCACGGAGGATCATGGAGCTCTGTTTTACTGGGGTCTGTTTTTTAGGGCTTTATTTAATTCCTCTCCACACAACCAATGGAGGATCTCATTATGTCCGGCCGACATCGGCTTGTTTTGGTTTGGTTATATATCATGAGATAATATACACATAACACACTTGTTCAAATATACGTTAAAGACACTCGAAAACCAAACAAGCAAAGATTTGCAGGAGCAAATTTACTGTCTGATGATTTTGCGCACGTACATGGATTCACATGCAAGCACAACTTAATCATAAACGCTTAATCTGCATGTTTAAGTCCAGTAAACGTGACTCACAAGAGGCTGCTTCCAGTATTTTGACTTTATCTGTCTTATCTGGCAGAGTTGATCCTATTTGTGCTCCAGCCTCTTCCAGCATTAAACACACTTTGCGGTCACAGAGTACACTGGAAATCATACAAGCGGCACACTGCAAATTTTATGTCACTGCTGTTTTGCAAGTCACTGCAGAAGAGATTGTCAGTTCTGCTCTGATGGTGTAAAAGCAATGTAACATTTAAGCTAGAACAGGCACATGGGGACGAGGGTATATTTAGTATATCTGATGCTCTCAGTGTAAGTCATTGTGCAGAGAGGAGAATCGCTTCGGTGACATTAATATAAATGTAGGCTGCGACAGACGAGGGAATAAGAAGACATCACCATAGATAGTGACTGATATTCATCCTGCCTTCATTGTGAGTCTGTGCCTGCCTCTCTGTTTCCTCTAGTCGATGCTCTTTCTCTTTTCTTCCCTGATTCTCCCCCATTTTATTCTGCCCATCCCTCCACCCCCACCTCTACCCCTCCTTGAAGAAGATAAAATTGAGATTACATTAGCAAGACCTCCTTTCTTGTCTCTCAGAGGAGGAGAGCATAATTACTGTGTCTGGGCTTTAGCCAAAGTCCCTTGGCCCTTTTTTTGTGTTGCAGGAAACCTAATTTTCACAGCTGCAGTGCTGCACTTCAGTTTGAAAAATGGAAACAGCAGAGTTGTGTTTACAGAAACTCTAATGCAGTCAATTTGAAGAAGAGTTTATTGGATAAGAGCAGGGGATGTATGAGGATGCCTGACTGTTTTGAGAAAAGGTGGTTTATAAATGTCTTAAGGTAAAACTGGTTAGCCTAAGCCTGGAAAAAAAATCCACTCTAAAAGAAAACCTGTGAAGATTTCTGCGAGCACCTCTGATTTCATGACTCCTAAACACGTTTCTTGGGGGCAGTAAAGCCTCAAAGTCTCTGCTACAAGCCTCCTGTCTCTGTGAGACTTTGCATTATTATGGCTCCCAGATACTAACCAGCTCTCCCCATGTCACAATGCCTTTTACTGCTCCTACACAAGCTTTCTCTTTCATCTTTTATTATGGCTTCTTCTCTTTGTAGATATTCTTCTTGTCGTCTATCTCTTTTCTGTCTGTTTTAATCTCTGATTCTTTCAATCTCTCAGTCCCACACACACACACACACACACACACACACACACACACACACACACACACACACGCTCTAAAACACATTAGGGTGCAGAAATAGTCTCCCTAATGAGATACAACCATATCTAGAAACAGCTCACACACTAACAGCAGAGATACAGAAGGAGAGAGTTCTGCAGCATATGATAATGTCTGTCTTTTCCAATTAGGCACCTCTCTCTCTCTCTCTCTCTCTCTCTCTCTCTCTCTCTCTCTCTCTCTCTCTTTCTCTCTGTAATGTTTTCCACTCTCTTTGCACCATTTTTCCTCTCTGGTCCTTCCTTTTCTTCCCTTCTCTACTGGCTTTCATTCATTCTTTCTCTGTCTAAGCCCCGCTATCAGCCTTTAACCTGCCTCTGACACGAAACAGATGTCTCTTCATCCCCGCCTTATTCCCGTCTATCTCTTCCTGCATTAGTCTGTCCTTTCACTTCATCTTCACCCACCTTTAGTTCCCAGCGATGTATTTTTCTGTCCCTGCCCTTTTCTCACTGCTTTCTTTTCTAACTCACAGCTGACTAATCTACGTTCTCACGTTTTTTTCTTCATCTCTGGGAATCATTAAACTGATGCTGATGCTGTCACAGAGGAGAATGTGCTCTGATGTTTGACTCCCTTTGTCAGCACCGTCTTTAGAGAGCAAACAAACACTCACGTAAATCAAAATAAGACTCTTAAAATTGCTGTTGACACCATGGCTCTCCATTTGAACCATGTTTTCTTCATCCCAGTTTGTTATTTGACCAACATTTCATCAAATCCCTGTGAGGACTTCCTAAGTGATCTTGAAAAAGTTCTATTTCTAGCTATCTACCTGATCCTAATCCACAATTTAAAATGAGATTATCAGCACCGATAAAGGTTATTTTTAAATGCTGTTTCTTAGCTTCTCGATCTCGATAGTCAGACAGGACTGGATTGATTTACAGCACGTTGAAGTCTCTATGACAACACAACGTCAGCTGAAAAAGATTAGTAGTGAGAAGAGAGATCTGTGTTTTTCTCTGCTGAAAATGATTTCTGTAATTAATTTAGTAGTGATGGTGGAGACTGGAGCTGAACTGACAGACAGAAAAAGGACAGAAGAAAAGAAGAAAGATAAACAGGAGAGTGATAGAGCATGGGCTAAAGGCTAAAACACGAGCTAAAGACTAAAACATGAGCTAAAGGCTGAAACATAAGCTAAAGACAAAAACATGAGATAGGAGCTAAAACATGAGCTAAAGGCTGAAACATGAGCTAAAAGCTAAAACAGGAGCTAAAGGCTGAAACATGAGCTAAAAGCTAAAACAGGAGCTAAAGGCTGAAACATGAGGGAAAGGCTTGAACATGAGCTAAAGGCTAAAACGCGAGCTAAAGGCTAAAACATGAGCTAAAGGCTGAAACATGAGCTATAAGCTAAAACAGAAGCTAAAGGCTGAAACATGAGAGAAAGGCTTGAACATGAGCTAAAGGCTGAAACATGTGCTAAAGGCTGAAACATGAGCTTTAAGCTGAAACAGGAGCTAAAGGCTGAAACATGAGGAATAGGCTTGAACATGAGCTATAAGCTAAAACAGGAGGTTAAGGCTGAAACACCAGCTTAAGGCTGAAACATGAGTTAAAAGTTAAAACAAAGGCTAAGTTGCTTGTCATTTTTATTCCCACCCACATGCAGCCGTTTTGCTGCACTGATCTGTTCAAACTTGAGAGTCTACACTGCAGAAACTGAAGTCTCAGTGTTTCTGTTCTATGGTTTCTAAAATTGTCCTATTAGACTTAATATGAGCCATATTCACCTGCCCTGTTCTGTAGAATGTCTTATTTCAAGTCATTTCAAGACAAAATGAGATCTGAATTTCCTGTAATAAGTAAAAAAAAAACCTGCCAGTGGGTTAAGAAGAAATGACTTATTTTCTTTCTTGTATTAAGACATTATTGTCATTTCAAGAAAGTTGATAAGTTATTATTTTTTTAACCCATTGGCAGAGTTTTTTTTTTCTCGTTACAAACAATTCAGACCTCTCTTTTGTCTTGAATAACTTGAAATAAGACATATTTCAGGACAGGTCAGGTGATGTGGCTCTAATTAAGTATAATGAGAGTTTTTACTAGAGATGGGACAAAAAACACTTGCTTAGATTTAAGTTTTTACAGAGTGTCAATAAAATGAAGAGTGAGGTTACGTTAGCTCTGCTTGGTAGAGGAGTAGGACATAAGGATTCTCGAATGTGTACGTCTCACAGCATCAAGCTCCCAGCAGTGCTAAATTTAGCCGGCTACTAAACTCCAGTACATACTGACAAAGTTTACTTGTTGTCACATTTCAATCAACAGCGCTGTGTAACTGTTGATAAAAACTTAACCTCATCATGTTGTATCTGGTAAAAAGTTGTCTTGAACAAAGAAAAGTAGTGTTAAAAAGAAGATCTGATCTCCATTCATTTCCAAAACAAACACACGCCTTGTTAAGAATCATGTCATTACCACAGTGTGCACACGATTCCAGCCGAAAGGTGTCGCTGTGATCCACTTCAAACAGAGAGTCCTCACAGACACTTTAAGTTCTTTCATTTTCATCATACAGTAATTCGCCCTTTCCTTGCTGTTATATTACCTCATAACAACAAACATCTGTCCATATCCATCATCCCTCTATTCACTTTGTCCCTACAGTATTGCTTTCTCCTCATGAATCCCCCTAAGACTACCTTCTTACAAGCCTCATAACTCAGCCGTGTTTGTTTCACATATAGGACTCGTACATCTGCCAATTTATTGCTTTACAAATCCACTTCATACTCGTCCATTTGTTCATGCTTCCCTCCTTTTCAATCCTCTGCTAATCTATTCCATCCCACATCACCTCAGGCGAGCTCACCTGCTGCAGAGTCTCATTATCAGCTGCACCTGATGAGCATGTGTGTCAGCCCACATGAGCCGGTTTTGGGTCTCTTTTTGTTATTGCAAGGTTTTCAAGTGGGGCGTATTATAAAAAGCGTGTCTTCAGCTTGTCATCCCCGAAAAGAGAGGTCATCTGACAGCTGCTCTGCATTTTATGGCAGTAATTACAGGGTGCATGTGTTGGAAAATGTTGCAGTAAACCAAGAGTTATCCGTTTCAGTGGTTGTGTGTGTGCATTTGGATGTTTTTGCAATCCAATCTGTGAGACACATTTTCAAAATATGTCACTTTATATTACTAAATCTGTGGTTCTTTCGCCGTGAATCAACCCAAAAGTGTTTTGCAGGCTTGTTTCTGAGGGATCTTCCACAACACAAGAGCAATACTTTGTTTTAATGGGCCTGAGTCCCAGTGTGACACTGAATTTATGCAATCTGGTGAAAGTCTGAGGCTCTCTCTTCTAAATCACTTCGTTACAAACACAATAGAAACACACCCTTCTGCAGTATTCCCAACACCCTTCCCTCCATAAATCCAAAACTTCCTTTTCTGCCTCATGCAGTTTTGTTTATTGGTCTCCTGGTTTGGTGGTCTCATTTCGAATCTGCTCTCCCATTTCAAAACCTCCACTCCCACTCCCCCTGGCCGTCACATGCACCACTGATATCAACATCTTGAGGATTCATTTTGTGAATGACCTTTTTTTTTTTTTTTTAATTAGATTTCAGAAGAAACCTCCATGTGGTCTACCCCTCTTGTGTGTATTATGAGCTAGTTAATCACAGATAGACTTCATTACGGTCTTTCACGCAGATGGAATTTCCCAAAATCAAGCTCTGCATGACTCAGGGCTCCACAGCAACGGCCCTCGTGAATTCACACCTGCATGGTAACCAGACTGTTGTCATCATAATTTAATAGACAAAGCACAGCCCCAGATTTTTTATCTGTTACATTGAATTTGCCAAGAATCAACTTTTGATGAGTTTTTATTGTCCTTTCGTCAAATTGCTGTGAATAAATCTATATTTATACCACAAATTTCTACAGATGTTCAAAAGGTACAACAGATGGAATTCAGCTTTTAATAAGACCTTATGTGTTAAGCAGTTCAGCTACTTTATTTTAATTCAGGAACATGGATGTGTCAGGTGAAGCCTGTATGTCCTTAAATTAAATCAACTAAAAGGAAAGTAGAAGTCAGCCAAATGGAGAAATCCTGCAAATTTCAGAATGTTGTGTGTTGCAACTTCTGCTGCTGCTGTGAGATCACTGCATGAAGTGTACTAACTCTTTCCACCAACCAGTCTTTAAAAACTTGATGATACAACAAATGTGTCAATGATTTTTGTACGTATACAGTATAATAAATGGACGTAGTCTCCGTGACGTCACCCGTCTGTTCCTGAACAGAGTAATAAAGCAGGTTTTTGGAGGGGACCATAATCAAAAAGCTGACTCAAGAGGTGGGCTTTGAGGCTCCTTATACCAGCTACAGGGCACCAGACCTGTAAGTAATGTGAGCTGTGCCTCTGATTGGACACATTTTTGATCTTAATATCTTGAATCGCTGAGTTTAAAAAAAAAAAATTATCCCCCGTCTAACAGTGAAATTAGTGATTCAGACCCGAGTTGTTTTTGAACCAGGCTGTAAATATGCTATTAATGCAGTACAAGTTTGTGGGGGGGTTTTTTTGGCTTGGTAGTTTCCAGTCTTTCTGCAGCCAGCCTCAAGTGGACACTGGATGAACTGCGGCTTTTAGCACTTCCACATAGGCTTTTTTTAAAAAAACTTGATGTTTATACTATCAATAAGATACACTTCAGTTCAGGGCATAGGCTTTTAGAAAGAAAGAAAAAGATGTTATCTCAGTGTCTCACTGATGTTTTACATTGGTTTATGCATATGCAGCCCAAAGACAGCAGTTTCTTTTTTAGTGGATGCTAATGCCTGCTAAGACCGCTATAATGTACCCATCTGTTGGTCAAATCAGCTGCAACTTTAATGGGCATAACCATTAGGCTTGATATTTTTAAAACAAGATTCATCTCTAATACAGTTTATCAAGCATAAGTACCTGCTGCATTGACACCAAACCTTTGCTGTTCCACACTTTATGCTCTAACAAGGCTTTTAAGGCACATTTTCACCAAGCAGTCCACTTCTATCCAATACAGAATGCTGGGTAATTGTTGGTGTTTCCTTTTTTAAAAGTGCCAAGAGTATCAAACTAACCACTTCATACTTGGTGTGTTTACATGCAGCTTAAGAAATTGGACTATTAGCTCAGTAATCAAGAGATCAGTCTATTGAGATGCCAACTATTGAGAACAGTTTAGTCAGACCAAGAACGGACTGAGCATAGCTGGATAGACACACGTAGATAATGTGGTTTCTATTGGACTGTGGTTAGATTCGGCAGGTCTTGGTACGCCTTGGTGTTCAGCGCAAGCAAATTTTATCTGGAAGAGGAATTAGATAAACATTTTCAATAAGGTCGCTGTGCTCCAACACAACTAAAGCCTGATTTATGCTTGATGCATCCCAAGGTCCATGTGGCTTCGTGCAGACGGATGACATCATTTTAGCAGCTTTGCCCCCTCTTGCTGTCCTTTTCATGCAGAAAATTTACACGTCTTGCGCCTCTGAAAATTTCTAACTCCCGTGTGGAGACACGCAGACGAACAGGAGCTCCTTGTGTCCGAAGTCCAAAAAATAGCGTCATGTATAAGATTCACCACAATGAGATCACCGTGATAACGGAGTGATGAACAAATCCTGGCCTGAAATTGTGGCCAAACTCTGCAGAGAAGAAGGAACTTGTGATAAAATGTTGTAAATAGTGAAAACAACTTCTTCTCCTCTGGTTTAGTACTGTGGTAGATGTGTGTTTGAGACACCGCCTCCTGCAGTTTTGGAACGGACGCCACACGGAGTGTGAAAAAGCATAAAAGCCACATGTGGTCTTGTGCGGATCTTGCACGGATCTTGCGCGTCTCATTTACGCAAGTCACTTTCGTGCAAGAAACATAATAAGCTCTTAACAGATAACACAGCACATCAGTATAGTCATGAAGAGCTGCAGCTGCATCCATCTCAATCATTGTTGTAGGATGTTGCTTCATCTTTGGGTGAGCAGGAACTAGTTTGATACATACGCAGCTTTACGATGAGCTATGTTCCTTAGTTGGACTCCTGTGTGCACGTCAACATACTGACTGTCTTACTCCTTTGGCATCTTCCTATTACAGAGAGAGAGAGAGAGAGAGAGAGAGAGAGAGAGAGAGAGTGAGAGAGTGAGAGAGAGAGAGAGAGAGAGAGAGAAATCTTACTGGACTCTAACTTTATCTCCTCACCTGATTATTTGATCAGTAGAACTCTGCACCATCATTTGTTATGACTGTATTTCCTGTACATTTTATCCACATCAGGTGTGGAGTGTTTTGGAGTGTTATAACAGTGTTGGTCTTATCAGGTAACAATCCTTACACAGACACTAGCTGAGCAGTGAGGGGGGCTGCAACAGGAGAGAGAGATGTTATGATTTCTTTTAACCTGGTAATGCTTCATAACTGATTTCCTAACAACTTTTTTTCCATTGAGAGTTTCCTCTGGGCTTGAATGAAGTGCTATTCATGGTAGGGGAGAACAGGGTTAGTTGTCACATGGGTTGGTTGTCACGTTCATTGTATATCTCCACCAGAGGGCGCTGTCTCTCAAACTGTGATTTGGAAATTTACAGAATTGGGATCAGAGCTTCTCTGGAGTCAGAGAGCTGGAGTTGAGATGAGAGGACTTTTTGTGTTTTTCATGTCAAACTGTAAATATTCAGCTCTTCAGTATTTTTCTTCTAGACTTTTACAGAATGAGTTTATAACAAAACAACTGTTACCCTAAAAAAGTGTGATGAGAAAGCTATAGTTAAGATTGGTATTTGCTGGCTAATGACTTGTTACACAGTTGTTAGCCTTGATGCTGGCAAGAAATTCCAGTTGGGGTTGATTGTCCCATATTTATGTGTATGTTATATACAGTAGGCTGGTCTAAAGATGTGTTCCTTATTTCTTACTCGACACCTAAAGCTTCAATTTAATGAAGGAATGACTTTTCAAAAATGTTTTGATGATGAGAAATTCACACGAGAGTAAAAAGTGTGAAGACGAAGCTCGTTCTCCCCTGCTTCCCTAACTTTCACTTCCTTCTGGTAGTTACTGAACTTTCAGAAACTGTGACAGTTTGAAACTAGTTTGACAAAGTGTTACCCTGTGGACTGAGAAAACTGAAGGATGATTTACCATTTGCTTTTTACTTGTGAATTAAAACTGTGATTTGGATGGCAGAAAAAAACGTGATCTCAATAAAAATGGCCCCGTGAGTTCTTCAGCACAGACATCATCACCTCAGCATCTGATACCTTTGTGTTCCACTTTTGTTGGATATTATGAGGTGGATTATTGTCATATACCCTGATGTACAACCAGCACTGGGTTTTGTTAGGTTACATTCTGCTCAAAAACTAAAACCTCTGTAAAAGTGTTGTGTTTTGTTTGGAGGAAGGTAACTTTTTTTTTTTTTGTCTTGAATTAGTGCGCTCTCAGTTTGAAGACAATTAAAACATTTATGTAACTCTGAGTAGCACTTTAGGGCCAAAACAACAACAACACTGATGCTCGTTTCACTAAATTAGTTCTGAAAGAAGAAACAGTCTACAGCTCTCTGCTGAGCGGAAGCATCATTATATGTTCCTCTCTGTGAGTGCTTTTTGGAAACTTTATCCATCTTTTTTTTTGGATAAGATGTGAGGGGTAAGTTATGTGATTCAAACTAAGCTGCACAGTTGGGACATTGAAAAGCTGTTGACAGAAAACACACACGACACAGCTGTAAAGGCTCTTTCAGCTCCACATGTCTCTCTCTCTCTCTCACACACACACACACACACAGGAGGTGCTGACAAACCTTTCTGTTTATGTTTTTGTTTAAATGAACTGAATCTCCTCTGAGAGTCTTCATCAATCACCCGAGGCTTAACATGACTTTGTTCTCTGCACCTGAGCAATGTTTGCAAATTGAAGCTCAAGATAATGCATGGGGGCCTGAGTTTGCGTGTGTGTGTGCGTGTGTGTGTGTGTGTGTGAGAGAGAGAGAAAGAGTTTGTGTGTGTGTCCTGCAGTGATCCAGTTTCCAGTCCTAGTAAAAGTAGGCCAGCCAGTTAGCCCATGAGTCAGGCTTTTCTCCTGAGGAAGGCGACTCCCTGACATGACAGCATCATTAACAGCTGACCAACACACCCTACCACACACACACACACACACACACACTTTTTTATATTAACTTAGACATGCAAGCGATATTTCATGTGGTGGATTCACACACAAACACATACAGTATAAAATCTCTCTCTCTCTCGCACACACACACTCAGCTGACCTGCCACATGTGTGTGAACACACACAGTGGCTCTCAGCAGGAATCAGTGATGGATACTGTAACCTTTCGTCTCCCCCGGAGTAAAAACGTGATGCTGAGGTCACTGCCTCGCTCTTGAATCCTAATAAATGCTGACATGAGCCGTGTTGAACTCAGTGATACTGAACTGATTTTACTCCTGGTTATTATCACGCTCTTCCACTCGATCTGCTCACTTTACTTTCTTTTATTTACTCAGACGTTGCCGCTCTCAGCATTTAGGCTGCATATGTTACTCTTTACTATAAAATACTCCATGTGACAATGGTGGGTGTTTTTTTTTTCCCCCATCCTCTTCACACGGGAAACGTCTGTAAGTATAGTTTCCAGTGGCTACATCTGCTCAACCTGACGGATGTAAACGCTGACTCATTACTCTCAGAGATAAGATGAAAGTAAAGCAGAAACTGGGACACTGAATCAATACTTACGCAGTGATTCAGTGTCAATACAGCAGACTCAGGGTTTCACAAATAGAAGACAGAGAAGTCCATCAAACCTTGAATATGTACAGACACATAATATATATCCAACACTTTTTTTCTTACTATCTAAGACAAGCATCCTCATTCATAACATAGGCTGGATCAGATTAAAATCCCAAATGTGTCAGCGCTGACACAGCACTTGTTTATCTGTGGCAGTGTTGTCTCAAACTCATCACGACTGAAGTGACGAGGAGCTGGACAGAAATTGCTACCGTGATGGATGTTCCAGGGAAAGCAGTTACCAATGTTTTGATTGACAACCTTTCTGTTGTTAGCTTTGCAGGTTTACTCTTAAATCATGTTTGGCTGCTACTCTACAAAAACTTAAATCTTAAGTATTTATGTCTCATTCCAGTAAAGTTAGCAAAAAGAACTGACTGATTTAACTAATGTTAGAAACAGAAGTAAAAAGGATTTCTGTAAATCTGTGCACGATTTCTCTTCCTTTCAAACATAGATGACAAAATGGTTGTGCCACACTGAACTACAATTGAATTTTGTGTTTTGAATTTAAGGAAAATAGAAAGTTGAATTTCCAAGTAGGTTAAAACAAATTCAAAACATTTAAACCAATTTCAGACCATGCTTTTCAAATTCAATAAAATGATCTAAATTTAGTTTCTAGAGGCACAAATCTCAGCCCGTAAATTAAGCTGATGAACTGTTGTTTTAATGGTTCCTAAGAGTTGGGGTTTCCATTCACAGTAAAATTACATGTTGGTGTTATTTGACGCTGTGGAAGTTTAATGTAAAATGTCACTGTTCATGGTGGATTTCAGCCATATCAGTTCAGCCTGATGCTCACTGGAGGGAATAGATCACGTTGAAAGTTTAACTTGATATCTGACCAAGAGTTTATGTCATGCTTGAGATTTCAATTAACCCCAAACTCTGTTGATGAGTGTAGAATTTCTTTGTGTTTATTTTGTTTCTTATATTGACCTGAAGTAGATTAAAGAGTAAATACATTTAACAAAATAAGTAAAAGTAGCATTAATTCTGCAGTAATTTGTTAGTCCAGTTTGAATTAGATTAAAACATGACATAAATGAAGCAGATTTGTTGTATTAAATAATGACCTCATTTCCAGGTGCATCTTGATAATATTTAATTATACCTATTCATTTTTTT
Organism: Labroides dimidiatus; assembly: GCA_030710495.1. Taxonomy (NCBI): domain Eukaryota; kingdom Metazoa; phylum Chordata; class Actinopteri; order Labriformes; family Labridae; genus Labroides; species Labroides dimidiatus. Next base: position 3,908,224 of record CM061160.1, read on the forward strand.
GAGTGGTTTCAGTTTTCTTCAGGGTTACTATTGCAGAGACTTAAGATTTGAATTATATCAACTCAATTTTATATTTAGTGGTGCTCAATGTAGCCCTGTGATTGACTGGAGACCAGTCCAGGGTGTACCCCGCCTCTCGCCCTAAGACAACTGGGATAGGCTAGAATGAATGAATGAATGGTGCTCAGTTTAGTTGTTCAGATCTGCTTAATTTTTAAAAAAAATTGCATTTACTTAATGTATAATGAAAATGAGAATGATTTCATGACTTTCAGATTTACTCAATATTTTTATGTGAAATGTTACACAGATTAAATTGAGTAGAGTGTAGTTCAAGTTTCGCTCTTTTTTCAAGAAACTTTAGAAACGTCTTTTTCAGGCCGAAACATCTTGAATTTTTCTGAATTTGTGAGGGGAATGTGGCTCATATTGATTCTCATAAGATGTTTTTTTTTTCCAGGAATAAGATAAAAACTTGCTCAGATTTCTGTTTTTGCAGTGCACAGAGTTTAGTGTGGGCCGTGCTTCAGCTTACTCAGGCCTGTTCCAAGATTATCTGCAGCGTGAGAGTGTGTGTGTGGGGGACGCTTAGGCTCACAGAACTTTTCCAGTGTAGAGAACCTGAAGGTAAGGACTTTCTGTCAGCAAGACAAAATATAACAAAGACTTAAAGTGATGGAGTCTTTTTTCAGGTATGAGATTTTCACAAGTTGGTCCCTCCAAACAGGGGCCTTGCCAGCCATCATCTTTTGGTTATAGTGAAGTCCTTTTATACCACCCACTCAAAAACAACAGGAGGAACCTCAATTTACCTGTTAGAAGTGCTCAAAGTACTTCTCTTATGATATAAATAAGGTCAGCTGGTTGATGGATTAAATCTGCTTTTATACCATTTTGCACCTAAATGTACTTAAATTCACAGACTTGGTCGATAACAACACAATATTAACAATGAATAGAGTGAAAACTGGTCAATTACCACAAAGTCTCCAGAAGTTGTTTAAAATGAGAGGCTGTTAATACAATATGAGGGTTACATTCATTTTTCAAGAACCAAAAATATGCACAAATACAAAATCTCTTTGTGTGTCGTTGAGAGGGGTGAATTTGTGGAATTCTTCTTCTGAAGAATTTAAAAAATGTAGTTCATTGTTAAAGCTCAAAAGACTGCACAAGAATCACTTGGTTCTGAAATACACCATGGAAAATCTCATCTCTAATTAAAGTTAACAACAATGCATCAGTATTGTTTTTGCTTTGCATTTATTTTGTGATTTGGGGGAAGGTTTTAAATAAGTTTTAGCTACACACTTTTGGTTACATTGAAAATGTAAAAATTTTTACTTTGAGCTTGTAAATTGTTTCAATTCTTGAACTGGAATAAATTTCTTTCAATCATTCATTCACTCTTTATTTTGATAGTGAGACGGAGATTTGTAGGTGGAAAGAGCAGTTTAGGTAAAGAAAGGATAACAGTCTTTAGGTTGGTCCAGGGATGTACTCAGCAAAGGGTTACCATTTTAAGCATTACTGCACCTGGTCTGATCTCGACCTAAACTGTTCCAAGAACTGGACAGAGACATGAGGGGGGTGTACTTTAGTTAGGAAAGGAAAAGGATGAAGAAGGAGGGTGGGGAAGTAAGGCAGGTTGAGGGATCAGAGACACATTTGGAGTGGTATGACAAAGTGTATGGAGGCTTTTCAGGTGATGTAATCTGTTTCAAAAATTCAATAAAGACTCTTTCCTTCATCCTCTTTATCCAACAAGTACCGATCCCTTTTAAGACATTCACTAAAAGTAGAAGTATATTGCAGCGTCTGTGAGCTGCCAGTGGTTTAAGTGCTAATGTAAACACTGCTGACATGAGGAAATGTGTTTTCAGTGATGCGTTTGTGCTGGCAGAGAAATATGGATTTATGGTTTCTGTACATAATATGTCTTGAACAGATGCATATGTGTTAGTCTATGTACTAAAAACATGTGTACACATGTGGTTTATGTTGCGACTTCACTTAAACTTCATATTTTGAATCAACATCTGTGTTTCCATTAAGTCAGGTCCTTGAAATCCATACGACAACAGCTGAAGGTTACAATGTGAAGGTCCGGATCATATTAATTGCTAAAGTATACCTCCTCCTACACTCTGAAGCTGTATTTATCTTTTTCCATCAGCTCATTACTGCACAGGTCTGCCTTTTGTGCTATACATCTGAGGAAAACAGCCACCCTGCTGTGTTGAGGAATGAGTCATGCCTATCAGCGCAACATGAACCTGCTTTCCAAAGGAAGAACATATATTCTAGTGTTTAATCACAATTATTGTTGTGTTAAAAATAAAGCTTTCATGTATCTGGAGCCACAGGGTGAGGCTCTCATGTGCTAACAGCGCTTTTCCATGCAAGGAAATTTTCCCATTATTTCCAGCCATAAAGTCATTATAACTGTGAAATGGAAACCTTTTTATATTTCATGACATTAATATCTCCATAAATCAGTGGCAAAATTGAAAAACAAATTGAAAAAAGGGAATGTTCATGATGCACAAACCTAATGAGGCATTAAGGCAAAATTGTCTTTTCACTCCAAAGTGCATCATTGTTCTGAGGCAACATTAAAAATATGAACTAATGAAGCCGTCTGAGGCCTCTCAGTGGGCAGTGGGACTCTTTCCTGGTATAAATTGCATCACTGAATTTGAGTAGAATCACGAATGAGTCAATTATTGTAATTTAAGAAGCTAATCAGCAGCAGAGAACACTTTGAAGAAATCATTTAACTGACTTCATGTGGTTCAGTGAAAAGTTGTAAGGAGTTCCTTTCATGGCCTCAAGTAAAAGTTTCCCTCTGTAAAGTAGAAAGGCTTTCTTTCACGGCCTGTTTTTGATTAAAAACAAGCAGGAAAATCAGTGCACAATGAACCAGATGATGAGCTGTTGTCTCTCTTTTTCTCTGTGATACAAACTAAAAAGCTGAGTTGACCAAGATGTGTGTGGTTGATATGCCAGATTTGGCCAGCATGACTAATGTAACATGACACCACTGATATGAAAAAAAAGTAAAATATGAGCAGATGCAGCTTCATTGTGTGTTTCATAATCAATAGATAATGGGCTGAACACACTTCATTGGTGTGGGGAATGGCCGTGTGGCATGTCACGAGCTGGCCTATCAGTGAGCATTGTGTTATTTTTTAGCGCACATGAAAACTATCCAGGTATCATTAGAAAGCTCTGGACTTTTCAGTATAACCAGACTCTGTTCAAAACTTGATTCTGGTGCATCAGATCCCTGTGAAATTAAAACCAGGAATAACCTGATCACTCACATTACATCAAATCAGTCCACCTCATTTCACCTCACTTGAAACTACTTCTCTATTATACAACCCAAGTTAGTATATTCAATTGAATACACTACAAGGACAAGGTATTTATTGTTCCTAAAAAGTTGGGACAGGGTCAGCAAAAGACTGTGAATGTTGAGGAATGCTCCAAAAACACCTGTTTGGAACATTCCACAGGTGAACAGGTTCATTGGAAACAGGTGAGAGTCATGATTGGGTATAAAAGGAGCATCCCAAAAGGCTCAGTGGTTCACAAGCAAGGATGGAGCGAGGTTCACCACTTTGTGAACAACTGTGTGAGCAAATAGTCCAACAGTTTAAGAACAATGTTTCTTGACGTACAATTGCAAAGAATTGATGGATTTGATCATCTACAGTTCATAATATCATCAAAAGATTCAGAGAATCTGGAGAAATCTCTACACGTAAGCAGCAAGGCTGAAAACCAACATTGAATGCCTGTGACCTTTGACCCCTCAGGCAGCACTGCATTAAAAACCAACATCATTGTGTAAAGGAGATTACCACGTGGACTCAGGAAGACTTCAGAAAACCATTGTCAGTTAACACAGTTCATCACTACATCTACAAGTGCAAGTTCAAACTACAAACTACAACCAGACCCCAGGCTCAGAGACAGAAGTCACAGGCAGAGTTCTTTCAGCATGATCAACAATATCCAGGGAGCTTGAAAGTAAGATTAAGCTATCTCCAACTTTAGTTCATGTTATTTTTTAAAGTGTAATTGGTTATCATAATTGAAATTTTACAAAACTGCTGAGACAATCATAAAATACATTCAGCCAGCTGAATAAATCTGAATGAATTATTTCACTGGAAGTGAAAATATGTAACTACATTAAGTTTGGTTTGCAATAAAAGGATCACTAAACTTGATAGTGATTTCCCCCTTTTTGTAAATTTTAGAAATACAACTTAAGACTCTGTTTGAATTATTATACTGGTGTCATTTTATGCATCAAATGGTTAAATTTAACATTTATATAGTGATCTAGAGGAGAAATCAGAATATGGAAATATAATAGTGTATCAGGATATCGCTTAAAAATATTGAGATATTGGTTTTGGGCTATATCGTGCAGCCATAGTGGAATGTTGTTCTAATATATCTGTTTAAGTTTACTAACTGAGAGATAAATGTTAAATTGAAAGATTTTGAGATGTTATTATTAAACAAATTAACATTTATTACCACATAAACACACAAAAGAACCAAAAATTGGTACCATTGAGTACCGATACCGATTCCCAGGTACCAGGCATTGGTACCGTATCGGTTCAAATGTGAAAGGTGCCCATCTCTATTATCAGTGCAGTTGTAAAGCCAGCATCTGTGATGGTATGGGGGTGTGTTAGTGCCCATGGCATGGCTAACTTGACCATCTGTGAAGGCTCCATTAATGCTGAAAGGTACATACAGGTTTTGGAGCAACATATGCTGCCATCCAAGCCACGTCTTTTTCAGGGACGTCCCTGCTTATTTCAGCAAGACAATGACAAGACACATTCTGCACCTGTTACAACAGCGTGGCTCCGTAGTAAAAGAGTGCAGGTACTAGAATGGCCTGCCTGCAGTCCAGACCTGTCTCCCATTGAAAATGTATGGAGCATTATGAAGCACAAAATACATCAACAGAGACCCCGGACTGTTGATGAACTGAAGTTGTTCATCAATCAAGAATGGTAAAGAATTCCACCTCCAAAGCTTCAACAATTAGTGTCCTCAGTTCACAAACACTTATTGAGTGTTGTTAAAAGGAAAGGTGATGGAACACAGTGGAAACATGAGCCTGACCCAGCTTTTTAGGAACGAGTTGCAGCCGTCAAATTCAAAATGAGGGAATATTTGAAAAAAAATAAATAAGAAAGAAAGAATGAAAGAATAAATAAATAAATAAATAAATTATGATAAAGTTTATTAGTTTGAACAATAAATATCTTGTCTTTATAGTGTATTCAGTTGAATATAGGTTAAACAGGATTTTGTATTCTGTTTTTATTTATGTTTTACACAACGTTCCAACTTCAGTGGATTTGGGGTTGTAGCTGTGCAGGGCTTATTAACGTTTATTCAGTCCTGATGTGGCCCAAAAGACATGAGGACACGGTCATTGCATTAGCTCTGTTCCACTGGCGTTTCTCGCTTTGTGGTTAATAAAAGAAAACCTCAGTGTCTTCTTCTATCTTTTTTTAGTGCCCCTACAGGCCTGGAGCGCTTCCGTCAAAACGTTTTGACATGCGGTGTTTATCTTTTGCAGTTGTTTTCTAATTGTTTGTGGTTTTGGCTTCATATCATTTGAGTATTTGCAGCATGTTTGCTGTTAGTGGAGCTGTTTCTGCTTTCTGTGGTATATTCTTCCCTTTAAAACACTCTTTCCATTGCAGAGCCCTTTGGCTTTTACATTTGTTTCAGACTTTTGCATGTGTTCTGAATTAATATCATTTGTGCATGTGGATGTTCTATTAAACGATTATGGCAAGTTGCAGATCATCTGTCCTTATTGGCCACTGTAGATTTTTCAACATAAACATTCCTGCAGAAGTCAATCAACCAACCAATCAATCAATCAATCAATCAATCAATCAATCAATCAACCTTTATTTATATAGCGCATATTCATAACAAACGTTATCTCAAGATGCTTTCCAAAAGCGTTAACAGGTCTAGACCTGTAAATGATGATACATTTTATTAACAGAGACCCAACATTAAGACAAGATAAGAAGTTTGATCTCATCTTAACCCTCCATGAGTACAGAGCTTTGCAACATTTAGCGAGTTACAATGGAGAGGAAAAACTTCCCTTTTAAGGGTAGAAACCTCGGACAGAACCAGACTCGTGTTAGACAGACATCTGAGGAGACTGTGTTGGCATTAGAGAGAGGGGGGGGGGGGGGGGGGGCACAGACACAGGGAGACACAGACACAGAGTCCATATTTCTGTTGTAGCGATGATCATGGAGAAACTGTAAAAAGTCCTTTTTGCCTTCGCTGTGTCTCAATTACAGGTCTGCAGCCTTCAAAGCCCACAAAGCCTACAGCCTACGGAGGACCCGGTCTTTGTAGACCACAAAGGCTGAACTGAATTGAGACGGTCTGGTCTATGGAGCATTTCTTGTCTGTCACTCTCAACGGCATGCAGCACCGCCTTCACCTGTCAGGCTTACATTACTCACGTCACATAAATCTTAAGTTATTTTTTTTAACGTGCATAATCTGTTCAATATCTCTTTCCTTTCTAAATTTGGTAATGCAAGCTTTTCAAACACATGTAAACTAAACCTCCTTACAAGTAGAACAGAAAGTTATTTTTTATTGGTAAAGTATAAAAACACATGGTACATTCATGCATTCCTGTAATAAGTCAAGTAAAAGGTACATTTTCAACATTTGAACAAGTGTTTGGAGAGATATTAGAGTTTAAAAAATTTATAATGTTGTTGCTTTAATTGCTTTTTTTCAGAGTACTGAAATGATTGAATATATTGTTTGCGTTTAATTTTTTTCCAGAGAATTTAAATTTATGAATTTTGCTATAATGAGAAGAATATATATAATGTAAGAAGAAGTGTTTTTCCTCTGTACATTACTCACAAAAAGCCCAAAAACAGTTTTCCACAGTAAAACAAAATCCTCATCAATAATTTCAGAAAAAGAATCACAGAGTTGTTGCCAGAAATCCTTCACAACTGGGTAAAACAGGAGTCCTCCTGGTGTTCAGTCATGTCAGTCATCTTCAGCATTCACGCGCAGGGAATCTTGGGATATGTGAGGCAATGAAGGATCCACTGAATCTGTCCTTCGTGGTACCTAAAAAATGGACCGAATACGTCAGACACATTGGCTGCCTTTTGAGGTGCCTTCGAAATGGGACGGCCTCCGATGTACCGCTGTGACGTCATCAGTCTTTAAATTCAGCCTTCGCAGGCTGCAGCCCCTGAATAAAGACGTGAATGTAATCCAAAACAAAAAATCAGGACAGTGTTTCAGCTTGACCTTGCTCTGAAATGTTCAGTTTAGCGTTAATCAATACTGCAAGGAGACTGAGAAAATCCATTTCAGTGGACCCAGCATGGGACCAGAGGGATCTCTTTCAATGGCCGTATGAAGAAATGATCTCAAAAGTGATAAAAGCACCTAAAATCAATTTTTAGATAAACTGGTTTATGTGTGGCTGTGTAAAGTATGTGCTTTACATAAAGTTTGAGGAAAATTAATACAGTATAGTTATAGTATTTCATTCTAAATAAACATTCTTTCAGTGACAACACTGTTGTGTTGCGAAATCTTCGAATCACTTGTGATTTTCAACAGAAATGAGAGTTAAATGAAAATTAGCTGACACTGTGATGTAGATACCAGAGATCAGTTTATATAGCTAAGGCTACATATGCAGCCAGTCCAGCCAGCTGTTTCAGCCATTCTCCAATCCACTTTTATTTTTCTAAACTTAAAGTAACATAATTCCCAAAAAGAATATATTAAAAATCCCTCCAATACTCCTTATTATTCATTTATATGCTTGTAAACGTTGGATTGCACAGAAAAGAGAACAAACAATCATCTATTTACCGAAATGGATTACAAGCATGGAACCATAAAATCAGTGTCCCACAATGGATGGAAAAGCCCCAACACCATAAAAGAGATAATTCAAAACAGGGAAAGCCTCCACAGAAAAGAACTGTGCTCATCACATCATGAGCACTCTGCACAACAGGACTCTGATGTCTGTGTAAGATTTCCCACTCGATACTCCAGCTCAACTAAACTGCCCAAACAAATGGGTGGAGCAGGCAATGAATTTAATGAGCAGCGTCTTTGATAGCAGAGCAAACCAAGTAATTGGTTCCTTTTTTTGTTTGTTTGCTTCATTTCAATAACCCAGCAACTGTTGTTCTCTAAAGTTTGACCCATATTTGCAGGTTTAGACTGAAAGTATGGATTTCTGATGTATGAAAGTTTTCCTGGATAAAATATCTGTAAACAAATATACATGCTTTGAACTTGATTAGAGAAACATTTAAATTAGTCCCATATTCAGAGTCAATCTTAGAAACTTTAAATAAAGTACAAGGGACTGGAAGAGTGTCTAAAAAGTTTTCTACGGCTAACATTACCTGGTTGTTTTTGATTTTTAAGAGGTGATACAAAGTTGGCGATTATATGCATATAATGAGTAACCGTTGTGCACACCTGTGGATTGGCTCAAGTGATAGAAAAAAATGTACATCATTAATAGTGATAATTAAACATGAAAGCAATTTACCATTACCTCGCAATTGCCAAAAATTACATCTGTTCCTATTGATTTGATTAAAAAAACCCAAACAACAAACCAACATTAACAGAAACACCTGCATAAGACCCCGAAGGCAAACCACAACAGAGATGATGTTGACTGAAGTCATGGATATATATTTCTTTCTGTCAGATGACGCTTGGATAATGAGTCTGTTTTTTTTCTGTGCAAATAATCAAAATGTTGAGGACACACACTCTTATCCTACCTGAACATGTAGTTTTAAACCAATAAACATCACATTCAAGTATTCAGGAATGAGGGTTAACACTGCCAGTCAATAAAGGCAAGTTTCCACTGTGAAGAAGTGTCTTTAAAGAGTTTTTTTTTTTCTCTCATCCTTAATTTAGCCTCTGTAGCAAACGCTATGTCGCAGCTTCTGTCTCTTTAAGGCTCCCTGCTCCACAAATCCCATTCCCTCTGATTGGCCAGCCCTCTGGAGGCCTGGTGGGGGCAGAGCTAGGTGCAGACCTCAGTGTTTGAGGCCCACCCTCCACCATGTAATGAACAAGTTAGGAGATCCTTGATGACTTCATGATTTCAGAAAGTCTCTAAAAGCTCTTGAAAAGATCCTGTTTGATTTTTAGAAGGGATCTTTTGGGGGGATTTGAATTAAGATTCAGAGATTTTTTTATGTATTGTGTATATGTAGCGTTTGAAAGTCTGCACACATTTAGCATGAACACCAAGCATTTTTATTTTTCATTGTTTAAAGCAGAATCCCCCCTCTTTAATGATATACCACTACAGTGTAACTTATGTGAATACCTCCTTGTCATTCTTTCACTTTTGTTTTTGCTTCATTTTTTAAATGATGTTTTATTGTATACTATGAGGCTCTCTGACCCCCCCCCCCCCCCCTTTTTTTTTTTTTTTCCTTTAATGAGTTTTACACTTCGTTCTACTCTGAAATTATAATTTAAGATTTATATCTCTGAGTTTTGGTTCTTTTGTCTCACACTAAAATTAAAAAGGGAAAGTGTTTAGGAAATGGAGGGAAAGGTTATTAGCTAACAGCATGTATGGTGTCACAGTATAGAAAAAAAAAGGAATTCCGGACAGTGCCATGTAACTGATGGGTGGACACTTTCACAGCGATGATTTACTCTACTTGACATACATCTTCACACAGGCTGCATCATTTCTTAAAGCTGACGTTATTTATTTTATGCTTGTAGCTAATAAAGTGCTCCATCCAGTGCACAGCTCATACAGTTAATGTGTAAATTAGAGTATTAGCTTTTTATTAGTGTTTTGTGTTCTCAGAATGAACACAGCAAACACTAACGCCAGGTGTAAGCGCAGGGTGGTGCATGCTGGTGCTCTGCAGGCTGCTGTTACTTTTATTGCCTTTCCCATAGAGAGAGGGCAATGATGTCATCAACATGTGTCTCATCTACAGTTAAGAACCCATTTCCTGGTTTGACAGCTGAAGAGGGGATAAAGGGTCTCTGTTCTCATAATATACTAAAGAAAAAGTGTCCTTCCTCACCCCTTCCCTCCCACTGGGTGTTTTCTTTTCTCACTGCCTCTGCTCTCACTCAGTCACACGAGCACACACTCTGTACTGTATGTGCACCATGTCTGCAAACATAACTGTGCTTCAGACCGCTGACATTTCATAAAGTACACGCTTTGAATCTTTCGATTTTTATTTACAAAATGGTGTGATAAATACAACAAGAATTTCTCTTGACTAGAGTGAGCAACAACATACAGTACATAATAATATTTGATAAATTCTCCCTTAACGACAAGACACTGGCGTCTCACAACAGAGACAAATACAAGACAAATAACTTAAGCACAAATAAAAACATAAGAGGAGGAAACATGATAGCTATAAGCTGCTGGCTTTGTGCACAAGCTTAGGATGGGCTTTTGAATTTCACGCACATTTATACAGTCTGTTATAACAAAATAACCACAGAGAGTGCTCTTCAAAGAACTTGTTATTGTTCGTACATGAAAGTGTCTTTACTATGTCTCGTTCTGCCCCAAGGATGCTGTAAAGCTGTGAGGCATAGTCCAAGCTGGTAGAACAATATTTGTCGAGTTTTAGATTGCACAAGTAAGCCAGAAAATAACGAAACAAGTTTTAGAAAGTCTTGAACAAGCTGGCATTGTGGGACAGACTGAATATGTGTATTGCAGATAAGGCAGCCAGTTAGATTTGTTACATATGAATTACAAAATTTACAAAACCTACCCTCTGTTATATGCTGTGCACAAATAAAAACTGAACAGTCATTGTTATAAAAGTTCAGAATCCAAACCCTATTTGTGTAAAGTATTTCACTTTAAATGTGCGATTGCATGAGGCCAGTAATTGATATATTCTAGCCAAATAAAGCACTTTTGTGTTTAATAGTAAGAAAACAATTATTTCCTTTTATTTTATTTTATTATTTTTTTTCTTTTGCTAATGAGGTTTCAAAAAGTTGTTTGCAGGATAAGGATGCCTGAGGAAACAACATTACACTGCCTTTAAAGTAAAGCCTTATGGTTATATCCTTGTATATAATAATTATGTTTTTGGAGGCACAACTGTTATATTGTTCCAGAGGCCTGTATTACGCATTTATTTTATAAACCTGAATTTAGTTTAATGAATGGAAACTAGCTGAATACACTTTGTGTTTTCCCTCATTATCCCCAGGAAAACAGTCCACCAGCAAACATTTTCATAACATTTGTGCAGCACTGATATCTTTGTGTATTTATCAAACATTGTTGTGTTTATAACCCTGTGTGACAGAAAACAAGGTAGAAATGGTTGTAAGGGTGTAGCACCGGTTGAATTGAACAAGATTCAAAGACAAAAATGTACAACATTTTATCGTCAGAGAATTTAGCATGGAAAAGTGACAGAATTGAAAATCATTAAAATACATGAATGAGGCATATAATTGTTTGTTAGAAGTGAAGTCTTTTCTGAAATCAACAGTTCTTTTTGCAGTTCCCTTGGGCTTGTCGAACATGGCGTAGTGTTAAAAGCAGAGGAGTTCATTCACTAGCAAAGAAGACTGGTGGGGTCTCTTTTTTCACATATGTCTGTGAGTCTATCTGTGTGTGTGTTTCCCTTTATAAAACATGCAGGTAGGTTGCCTTAGTGTCCAGTCCGATTACATTTTTGGCAGTGCATCTGTAAAATCCTGTATCTCTACTCGTGGGGTTCTGTATCACCAAAGAACCCTGAGGACTAAGGTAGCGGTTTCCGTAGATCCGGGCTTTATCCATAACCATCAGTTGTGTGAGGTCTGGTGTCTCCCAGGTGATGGTTGCCCTTGGAGTTGCTATAGTCAGGCAAGGCAGTTCCACGGCAACACCAGGTCGTGTGTAGGTCACAGGGGCAGGGCCCGTAGTGATACGAGGGGGATAGGCGATGACAATTACTGGAACGGTGAGGACTGAAGCAGAGGGGGAGTTGTAACTCATAGATCTGCAGGTGTATGTGCCGCGGTCGAAGACAGAGGCTTGTTGCACTGTAAGTGTTCCATCCCTGTGGACTACAAACCGTCCTGAGTCGCTGCTCTCACCCCGGGAAAGTACCTTGCCACTGGGAAAGGTCCAGGAGAGAGATCCCTGAGTGTATCCATTGTTTTGAGAAGCAGGGCAAGACAGGCTAAGAGTCTCACCATTTATGATGCTAACCAGGGGAGCATTTTTGGTAATAACAGCTGGCTGTGATGCAGAGCCAGTGGAGCTGGGTGGAGGAACAACTGGACGAGCTACAACAGGCAGATAAGGACCTCTGTGTAGTGGCTTTTGGGTAACTGGAGTTCTTTGGTTTTGCAGCTTATTCAAACCAGAACTTCCCTTTGAGGCCACATTCTGTGTCACATGTGAAGAGGCTTCAGAGACCTCCAGCTGGACTTGTATCCTTGCCTCTCCCCTCTCACCTCTGACCACACAAACCAAAGTTCCACTGTCACTTGCCCGCACACCTCGCAGCTCTAAAGAGCCATTTCGGTGCACTGTGAGTCGGCTGCCGTAATACGGAGCTGGCAGCACACCGTTACCAGGCAGGAGCCAGGCTACTCGAGGAGGAGGGGAGCCTTGGGAGGGGCATGACAAGATAACAGTTTGGCCTTTCACTGCTTGCTGCTTCACTGTAGTTACTACGCCCACAAGTGTGCTGGTAGAGTTCTTGGAACCGGCATTACTTGCAGCTAGGCTAGTACTACTTGAAACAGCATTTGTCCTGCTGTTAGCATGAATCAGTCCTGTACTGGTACCACCATTTCCTCTGGGTGAAACAGCTCCATGAGTGGACACACTGCTGCTAAAAACTCCCACATTTCTTGAACTTCCACTACCAGGGTTGGCACCATTGCTACTCTTTACTTCATTATCATAAGTCCCAGGAATCCTTTCAACTTTATTAACTCTAACAGAGTTATGACTGTTCCCTACGTTATTACTACCATTTGTGATGCTTGGTCCATTTCTTATGATTTCAGTGTTATCTGCTTTAAAGCCTATATTGCTAGCACCACTCACCCCAACAGTAAGTACACTGCTACCGAGTTGAGTCGTTATTCCACGGTTGAATGCATCTTGACTGTATGCACCACTAATGGCACTGTTTGATACAGTGTTTCCTAACCTGCTGTTATTATCACTATACGCATTATTGTTGCTGTTTTTGCCACCAAGCTTGTTAGTAGCTCCATTGTCAATACCGTACCCTGATCTACTGCCTTGTCCATTGCTAGCACCCCAGACTCTTCCATAGTTTGTAGGTTCCACCTCTAGTCTCACAACCATTTTCTTTTCCCCTGCTGAGTTGATCACTCTGCATGTGTAGTTTCCTGTGTCGATCTTCTGAGCAAGTCGCACTTCTAAGGTTCCTCCCGAAACCACAACAACCCGCTCAGAGTAAAATCTAGACCCTAAACTCTGCGGGATGACACGGTGAGTTGGGGAAAACCACATCACTGCTGGGGTAGGATCACCTGTAGCTTGGCAGGGAATGGTGGCAGTTGCCCCCTCATGTACCTTGATCACGTGGTAGCCTCTGCCATCATTGAGGGTTGGTGGAGATGTCATCATGATCTTTACTTTGACCTAAGACAGGTTAATAAAATTATTGATTATTTTCAGGATTTAAAAACAGTAGAATAAATCAACCTTTTTGAGACTTTTCGTTACCTTCATGGTGTCTTTTCCACCTTGATTCTCAGCATAACACGTGTACTCTCCTTCCTCTCCCATACCCACTTCTGGAACCAGGAGTGTCCCGTTATCAAACACAGTTAGCCTCCGTGTTCGCCTTCCTCTTTCTTCCCCCTGCAACACACTGTTCACCATGGTTCCATCTGGTAGGCTCCAACGGACTGCTGGGTCAGGCAGCCCTGATGCCTGGCAGTCAACCTGCAGGGCACAAAGACAGTGCTACATTTTAAACATGTTTCATCCTTTTATTTGATGTTAGATGGACTTGGTAATTTGATCTTTTTCTGAGTGAAATGGCACTTAGTGTAAACTATTTGTCATGTCAGGTTGTGTCAAGTTTGTTTTATGTTCAGGTTCTGTTTCCGGGTGTGTTTGGTTAGCTTTTATTTTGAAATTTTACGGTTTAGTTTTGTGTTTAGTTTTACTTCCGTGTGGTTGATTGCCCTGATTGTTTCCAGCTGTTTCCCTTACCATGTGTGTATTTAGTGTCTGTGTCTTCCCTTGTCCTGTGCCAGTTCGTTTTGTTAGTCCGTGAGCCTGATCCTCGTCTCTCGTCAAGATCCCTGGTTTGTCCTTAGTCAAGTAGTCAGTATTCCAGCCGTTTGCTGTATTTTTTTGTTTCATTAGTCTAGTAGTCAGGATTCCAGCTGTTTGCTGTGATTTTTGTTACTTTTATTTCTTATAGTTAGGATTCCAGCCGTTGGCTGTGTTCTTTTATTGCTTCTGTTATTCTGCCTTTGGCTGAATAAATTCTGTTTTTAACCAAGTACTCGCATTTGGATCCATTATCTGAGTCTTGTCACAATTTCTGCCCTTTTCTGGCTCTGTTTATGCCCTGTAAATAGGAACCGACTGTGTAAAATGCTTCTCAAAACCATAGACTGTATAATAAACAGAGGTAGTCTCCACGCCGTCACCCGTCTGTTTCTGAAACGGACTTTTGAAGCAAAATGGCCGGCGCGGCCATATTGGAAATGAGGCAGGCTGTGGGTCTCCACAGTAATAACCATAGGATGCTCCACAGTCACGTGATCTGAGCTGTGCCTTTGATTGGATGAACTGGCGAGCTTAATATTGTGGAAACTGCTGAATTAGAAAAAAATTCACCCCCGTACAGTGCGTGCCGTTAGCAAAATTAGCGATTCAGACGGGAGACATTCTTTGTACCAGGCTGTAAATGTGCTTATTTTGGGTGTGAAAACGGCTTTTTTTGGCTTGGTGTGTTTGTGACTTCCTCTACTTCCGGAGCCAGCCTCAAGCGGACACTCGAGGAACAGCAGACTTTAGCACTTCCGCATTGCCTCATATTTTCAGACTGGAGGTTGCCACTTGCTCAAAACTGATGCATTCTAAAGGAACCATTTGAGGCTCATACATTTATAAATCCTGTAAAGATGAAGGGACACAGATTCCCATTATAATATGGTGCCCTTTCTCTAGAATTTTACCCTGTTTGACATCATTTCTCATTGAGCTGTTAAATATTCATGTTTGTGTGTGTTTTTCCCTGAAGGCTGCTGTTGATGACTCAAAACAAGCTTCAACCTGACAGGTTTTTCTGTTCTCTTTGAGTCACACAACATGCTGCCATTTTTATCATATAAACACCCAAAGACTGTTTTGGCACAACATCCAGTGATAGCAGGCAGCCAACACATATCACCACTGAAAAAAAAGAGGGGTTCTTAAAGCTTTAGAGCAGAGGTGTTGGAGAATGATGGATTAAGGTTTGAGGCTATATCCACAAAGAGATGTGCTTACACATTAGATATACTGATTGAGTCTAAGGATAATTGGTGTAATAACTGTAATACTCAATGTGCTCAAAAGCTGTGATTATTGACTAAAGATCCTCACAGGGAGATAAACAGAGCTTAAATGCTATTCTTTGCTCACCTTCAGTGATTTTCCAAACAGCACCATCTGATCAAGAGGCTGCTTTGGCTCAATTCTAGCTGGCTTAGTGGCCACAGAGACACGCAGAAGGCGATAATCGTCTGCAATCTTGTTGCGTGCGATACACAGGTAGTCCCCAGCATCCTTCTCTGTGACTGCTTGAACTAACAGGGTGCCATTAGAGTGCACCTTCAGACGTGGGTCATAACTGAAATTCAAAGGGAGACAAACACGGACAAAGAAAAAGATGTAATTAAGATAAAATACCAACTTGGAGAGAAAATTCTGCAGCCGCTCGGTTCAAGGTGTACCTGAAGTGCATGTCGACCAGTTTCCTGTTTGGAGTCCTCCAAATGATGATGGGTGTGGGGTTGCCTGTTACGGAGCAGTGGAGCTGCAAAACCCCCCCATAGTGAACATTACTGATTGAAGGTGATGTAGAAACAATACGGGCTTTGCTGAAAGGAGAGATGGGTGAGGGAGGCAAAACAGCTGAGGCTCTGCTTTTGTCAGAGGAGGGAGAAGTAACTCTTGTGTTGTTTACAATGTGGAATGATACTCTGGTGTTATTTGTAGACACTGTGGAGGGTGTTTTGTTGATGTAAGCCAAGTGTGTGGGAGAGGCAGTGACTGTTTTATTGATTTTGGGAGTTGAGTTAGTGGGATTGAGTTGGTGAGGGTGAAAAGATGAGCGAGGGGAGCTGGGGGAGTGGTGCAAGTTCCTGGATCTATCAAAAAGCAGTGGAGGGGAGAGTTTGGAAGGATTTGAAGGCTGGCTGGGGATGGGCAACTTTTTTCCTTCATGGAAAGATGACGAAGGCGAAGTTGGCTTTTCAGTTGCTTTTGCCTCTCCATTTCTTGCTCCACCCTGTTGTCCCGCTGTTTCAAATTCTACCTTCACTATTCTCTTATCTGCTCCCACAGCATTACTTGCCATGCACTCATAATTTCCTGAGTCTTTAGGACCAACTTTTCGAATATGCAGTGTCCCATTGGGCAAGACAAAAAGATTTCCATGAAGAAACTGGGATGGTCGAACTAGAGTGCCATCTGGGATTCTCCAGCGCAGAGTTGGAGGTGGGGCTCCACGGGCCGAGCAGTGAGCATAAACTGGTCTCCCTGGAGACAAAAGCAGTATTTCATCTCTAGGTTGCTGTATCACTGGGGGCAACGAGGACACGTGAACCCGCACAGAGGCACTGGCAGCACCTGCTGAGTTAGAAGCCACACAGCGATATGACCCTCTGTCACTGGGCAAAGCTACGGAGATGTGGAGGGTCCCGTTCGCGTCCATAATGATGCGACTGGCGGAGGGGGAGGCTGGGGTCAGGACAGAACGATTGGGGAGAACCCAAGAGAGCAGAGGTGTGGGAACACCATCTGCCCGGCACTCCAAGTGCACCTCCCCACCCTGATGAATGGTGGCTTCTCTGTAGCCGGCCAGCAGCATCTGAGGGGGGCGGGTCCGTACCTCCAGGGTGGTTAGCAATCTGTCATGGGAGATAAGCAAAAACTAAGCCAAACAGAAAAGCATAAACAAATCTAAATCTTTTCAAATAGACATCTGAGAGGAACAACAAATACTGAGAATGTTTCATGACACATAAAAAAAAACATCCAAAAGCAAACATGCATGGAGTAACCACGAATCATAGGAAATGATGCCATTTATAGATATTTCCATACTTTTGCTGCTGAAAAACATAGATTCACAAAGTGGGCAGGTCCTAAATTGTTTTTCCACCAGAGAAGTTAAATAAGTTTTACAAATTGACTGATGGTATGCATGCATTGTTAAAATTGTAATCTAAGCAATTGTTTTTGTCTTATTTTAAGCAAAAACTGTTTCATTATACTTGCTATGAGCCACATTCCACTGACAAGTCCAGAAAAATGTCTTATTTCAAGATTTTAAAGACAAAAATGAGGTCTGAATTGTTTGTAACAAGTAAAAAAAAAATCTGCCAGTGGGATTTGCCTGTGAAGTTTCTTTAGATTAATGTCTTAATACAAGAAACCCTGTTTCTTACCCCAGTGGCAGTTTTTCTTTTTTACTTTTTACAAGCAAGTCAGACCTCATTCTTATATTTTATCTTTTATCTTTATCTTTAAAACTTGAAATAAGACTGGTCAAGTGATTTTGGCTCATATTAAGTCTAAAAAGACATTTTTTAATAGAAAATAAAACAAAAACTTCTTAAGATTTCAGATTTTTGCAGTGTGAAAACTATATATTTAAAGAAAAAACCTGGATAGTGTGCAAATTGCATAACAAAAACAACCGAAAGCTTTGTGAAGTTAAGTTGCATTGAATCATGGAAAATGTACCGAGGTTCAATCCTCACAGGGTCATACATGTTAAAAAACTAATTGAACATACTTCTTTAAGAGTGTCTCATTTGACTTCAGGTTTCATTTATACAGGTTTCTATTTAAGTTTGTGCCAAAGAATTTGACTGGCAAATAAACTGTGGAATATACCAGCAAAACAGTTTACTTCTTGCCCTGCACTTGATCTTTTCCAATGCCTTTTTAAAAAAACACATTTAGCTTTTTGGGTGCAAAAACAGCAACATTACCTTTTTAATACAGAAATGCATCACAAAAAATAAGCCTGTCAATTCAATGAAGTTTTGCATTAGTTCAGGCAGGAAACAGAAGTCATACACCCTTTCATTAGCTGACAGGCTGCTGGTTGAATCATTGCTTCCAATCACTCAAAACCAATCACAGCTCATTCAGTCCAGTTGAACATGTCTGTACTCTCATTGATTCCTGCAACATCCTCGCTGCCCACACTGCTGCTTCTGCTTCTGCTTCTGCTGGTAAAGCTCCAGAGAGCCGCTTGCTTGGCTAATCCAGAGAGCACTTCAAACAGTGCAGCCTAAAGCACCAAGCACAACTGTATTTCCATTTGGCAATAAATGCTTAGAAGCTTTGACGAGAGTGCTCCAGACTAAAACATTTAAAACGGAAACCACACTTTAGGCATCGAATTAAAGAAAACAAAAAAAGAGAAGTGATATTTGAGGGTTCCAGACTCATAAAGGTTGTGACAGGTTTTATATGGAGAGATGATTATGTATGACTTTAGGCTGCTGGAAAATTATGATTCAAGTAGGTCCCAGTGTTTTTTTCACTGGAGAAGATTAATTTGTTTTGCAAATTAAGTGTGGAGAAATGGCAACAAAACATACATACCACCCAGTAATTAAACTACAGTGTGCCTCTGGCCTCGGAAATTTAGACTGAAAATAATCTGTCCCATGGTCATTAAAACCGAATAGCTCGGCATATACCGCATTAATATTCATAACAGGTAGCAGTAGTCTCACCTGTCACGACCCAGGAAGCTCTGTGCATTGCAGATGTATGTGCCCCTGTCCTGCAGCTGAACATTCTGGATAACAAGGGTGCCATTTGGCAAGACCTCAAATCGCTGAGCCCTGGAGTGGATTGACATCACCGCTCCTGAAAGAAAGAGAGAGAGAGAGAGAGACAGTCAGACAGATAGACAGTGAAGGAGGAAGCAGAGATGAAGACAGAGTGTGGGAAAAAGAAACAAATTGGGAAAGAAAGCTGTGGAGTGAGCAAGAGACAGGAGGAAGGAGGTGTGGAGACATGTCGTGAGGCACGGCGTGACGTGAAGTCAGTGATGCACGCACAAACTGTTCCATTACTTTCTTTCAATATGCCTCGCTCACATGGAAAGCCAGAGAAAAACCTTTTGTGAGCATGCTGGTGTGTAATGCTGGGTGTTAATGGGTTACTTCATTAGTGTCAAATGAGTTCATGTTCAAAACTGTTCCAATCAGTTACTTCAAACCTCATATAAATACAAACCTTTATTTGTTCTGTATGCTACAGTCTGTAGTTTTTAATCAAAGAAATGTCAGAGATTCATACAGATAACTGAACTGAAGGGAAAATAAGCTCTTTCTTTTGTTCTCCTCCAAGCATTATTAAAAACAAAGCCATCGAGCCTGTTCCAGAGAGGCGCTTCACAGACTATGTGGAAATCTTTGCTGCATTCTTACATCATTCATGAACCAGATTTAACAGTCCTCACAGATTATTTAATCTAAATCTGTATTGAGGGTATCACAGATATGTTACAGCTGCATATTGTCGTGTCTCGCCTGCCATGTTCAGTTACACTGTTTCCTTTAGTCAGGCTTTTTATGTTTGTTATGTCTGGTGTTGCTTCAGTAGTTAAGTTCCCCTCTCGTTTCAGGTCAGGTCATTTCCTGCCCTGGTGTTTCCACTTCTGTGACTGTCATCCTCGCCCTTTATTGTTTCCACCTGTGTCCCTTGCCTCATGTGTTAAAGTCAGCGTCTTCTCCCATTCATTTAGTAAACATAACCCGGAATTACAGTAAATATGTTGGAAAATGAGACGTTGCAAGTGGCCTTTGGTGTCTCTGAATGTTTAAATAACCCTGGAAACAACCTGTGCGAAAAAATACAGAAAACCAAACCTGCACCGTCAGTGTCACTCTGGAAACATGATTGACATTACATGGGATCAAAATTTCTTTTTTGTGTGCATCAATTTCAGATGAAAAAAAAAAAAAACAATGAACGACTCGATATGTTCTGTACCTGTAGCCACTTTGGTCCATGTGATAGAGGGCTTCGGTTCTCCTTGAGCTTCACAGCTCAGCCTGGCAGTGCTATCTGCTGGGAATGACACTGTCCTGATATGCGGGTCTGCAATCCTCGGTCTAGATCTCACAAGTGGAGCCTGTGATAAAGATTCACAAACCAGACTATAACAAAAAAATTCCACAATTGATTACAAATCACTGATAAAGGAAGCAAATGTGCAGCATGCAGCCATGGTTGATGCAACTAATAAGCAATGTTGAATCAAACAAGTGTTGAGACCACTATGTAATCAGGATCTCAATGAAGACCAGAACACTTAGTACCCCTGTGAGGGTTGTGACACAGGTTGAAGTTAATACTAATGCCTCTTAATGGCCTATGAATGCAGAGGAGAGACTAAGTTACAAGACTGTCAATTTTCTATATTGTGATTTTTTCCACTGCTGCCAGGAGTTTCAGATCAGCCAAATAACAGCATGCTGTAAAAAAAAAAAAAAAACCTTTTTTACTACTATCACATCAGATATTCACAATAAATGGCACAAAAACTGCAGGATGAAGTATTTGTTTGAAAATACAATCTCTGCATGTGTCCAAGTTACCCAAGTTAAAAAATGTGACTTTACTACATCAACTGCAGCATTGTGGAGGAGTGCTGGTATCGGGTCAGACACTATGGCCTTACTGTGATTGCTGTTTTAAAATCACTGATGCTTGACCTCAGGATTGGTCTGCAGAGGCTTGCCAACAAAACTCTGGGCATTAATTAGCAATTGATTTTTTCAAATCCCCTGGGATTAGGCATTCATAACACATTATGTTGTTAATTGTGAGACATATGCTCTTCATCTCCTCTTTAGTTCACTGGAAAATCCATGAAATCGCAAGATTTGTCAAAAAACCTGCCTGAGGTTTAATAGCAGGTCACGTGAATACGGATTAGACTATTTTCAGATGTTTTCTGCATTTCTGCTAAGCTGCCCTGGGGTTTATACAGTCTGGTGCTGTGTGTGTGTGTCTGAGTGTGTGTATGTGTGTTTTGTTAAATAGATAATTCTTTAGAGAAAAAAAATGCTAGTTTATGTTTAGCTGACAGTAGAGATTATTTCTACATTTAAGAACAACAAACTACATTTAAGATTGTGTGTCACAATTTTAATGACTAGCTGAAGGAAAACGTAATAAATACTTAGAGATCCTTAAATAAATTAACAGATAATCCCCAAATAATGCAGTATAATGGTAAAAGCTTGATTCTTAGTTTTTATGATGTATTATTGTTATTTTTAGACCCATTTTGGGTAAAGGTTAAGACGAATAGCAGTTATGTGTTATTTTAACTGATCCAAACTCACCCCAGGGAAAGAAGAAGAAGGGGGGCGCTGTGGCCTGCTGCTGTGTGAATCAGGGATAGAATTAGCTCCAGGGTGCTTCCATACAGTGGGGGGTCCACTCTGGTTTGGACCACCAGAAACAGGCTTCTCTTTGGGGTCAACTTGGCTGACACTGGGCCTCTCTTTGGGTAACACGCCAACATTCGGTGATGCCATTTTTACTGTGGTTGCTATAGAAAGGGTACTGGATGTAGCTGCTTGTGTTGTGGTCGAAATTTTAGTTGTCGTTTCAATACTTGTAGTTGGTACAGTGGTTGACGTGATGGGAGGGTTTGGAACAGCTTTGAATGAGATTTTGGTACTGATGGCTTTAGTAGAAGTTGTAGAAATAGTGGATGAGCTGGTTGAGGCAGTTGTGGTGGTTGCCGGAGTAGTAGATGTTGAGATAGGTGTTGTTGTGGTAGTAGCGGGGGCAATTGTACTACTTGTAGTGCGAGATTTTGGAGTGATAATGTTTGTTTTTGTAGATGTAACAGGACGTCGCACCCCAAGGCTAACTGGAGTTGTGATGGGAAGTGTATCCTCCATATTTCTTGTGGTAGATGCACTTGCAGTACTCCCAGCAGAACTATCAGAATGAGAAATTGAAAGATTTGTTGTTATTTTTACAGTAGAGATGGCAGCCGTCACTGCACTGGGGACTGTAATGGAAACAGCAGTGGAGGGAGTGGGTGACACAGAGGCCAAGGGCTGGGAAACATATGTTACATCCAAAGAATTCCACTCTAGCTCTTCTGTGTGTCTGCTTGGTGGTCTATCCATATGTTTACCCAATCTATTTTGTGTATGTGTATCAGCGTGTGTGTCAAGCACATGTGTCTCTGGATTTGGAGTGTCAGAGTGAGTGGGTGCTGGTGTCAGTGTGCTGAGGAGATTGGTCTCTGCAATGTCTAGGATGTTGGCTGAATGCGTCATCATGTCTATATGTGCCATTGTGTGAGAGGGGCCTAATGAAGTGGGAGAGAAAGGAGAGGGAGTAACTGAGGGGGAGGCAGATTTTGAAATAGAGATACCAAGAGTGTCGGAAACAGAGGGAGATAGAGAATTTATTAAATCTGTGGGAGACATGGTTGTTGACACCAGCAACATATCAATTTGAGCAGTGGTAGTGTCAGTTGGAGGCTTTGGCTTAGTGGGGTCAGGGAGAGGTTGAGATGGACTCAAAGGTCGCCCCCCTGGCCTGTTGATGATTCGTCTGCGCTGTCCGATCCTCCTGCGAGAGTTCCAAGGGCTTTGAGGCCGAGAGTTGGGAACCAAATTAGGGAAGAGACCCTGCCTGGGTTTTTGAGGCCTGAATTTAGGAAGGCTGGGGTTTGCTTCTTCCTCATTTCCCTTGCTTGCTTCTGGAACAATTTCATTTGCTCTCAGGATTGGCTTTGATGTGACCTGTTCCTGCCTTGTTTCTGGGTTTGTCACTGTCTCTGTTGGCGGAACTGCTTTCTCTGTGTGAATTTGAGTCTCTGTCTCATTCTCTGTATCAGTCTCTGTTTCCGTTGACCTATCTGTTTCTGTTTTTATTACTGTGTCTGTTTCACCGTCTGTTTGTGTCTCTGTGTGTGTGGCCATTTCTGTTGGAACAGCAGGGATAAATTGTGAGCCTTCTTGTTTCAGGTCATCATCATCCAAAGTGGACCCTTCTGTTTCTGCTTCCACTTCTGAACCCTGAGCTCTACCTTTATCTGTACCATCTCCCGCTTGTCTGCCTCCATTTCCATCTCTGCTTCTTTCCTCTTCTTCGGTTGTGACTGTTCTTTCTGCAATGGGCTGGCTGTCATTTGCAGCATGACTGGTCTTAAGTCGTATCTTTGCCAAGAGATCAGCCCATTTCAAGGGATCTATTTTTTGTTTGTTCATGGTAGTTCTATGTCTATTTTCAAAGCGGTTTCTCCTCTTGTCAGTAAATGACTCAGGCCTCCCTCCCCTTCTGAGTGGGCCTTCTCTTGTAAATCCATGCCCTCTTGGTTGACCATGTCCTCTTCTGTTTGGTGGAGGTTGGCCAGGCCTTGGACGTCTCCTGTTCCCAAAAATAGTTCTCTCTTCTTCCTCCTCTTCATCCCCTGAACCTTCCTCTACTTGACGGAGTAATGGAGCTTGTATCCTGGTTGACCGCCCAGCAGCTGACTGTGGCCCTCTTGGGAATGAAGCCCTAAGCAGAGGGGGATGTTGTGGCTTTAATTCCAGCTGCATGGACAGAGAGTCACTGCCATACTGATTAACCACAATGCAGCGGTAATACCCAGCATCCCTCTGAGAGGGTTTTGGCAGAGAGAGACTCCCATTAGGTTGTAATATGACTCCACCTGATACAGCTAATCCACGCCGAACTATGTTTCCATCTGGTAACACCCAACTTAAAGAGGGTGCAGGTGAACCAGAAGCCTTACAAGACAGACTTACAGGGTCTCCAACTGCTCCCTTGATAGGAGGTCCCACCTGCTCTCCAGAAGGTGGAACTGCAGAGTCTTCAACTGCCAGGCGCATGGGGAGAACATCCACATCTTTGCCTGCTTGTGCAACACAGTAGTAGATCCCGGCATCTGACATTTGAACTTTGTGAATGAGTAGACCTGACTGAGATGCCAAGAGCCTACTGTTTAGGTTCTTAGACAGGGCATTGAGCTTGGATCCATCAGGTAGAATCCACTCCACCTTGGGGTCACTGGAACTTATGGAAGGGCATGGTAGCTCCACTTTACTGCCTGCTACTGCTACCAGTGCTGTGGTGGTATGATTAATGGAAATCAGAGACCATGGATGAAAAGCAGCAGAGGATGTTTGGGAATGTGAAATAGGGTCTGGATGAGCAGTAACTCTTGTTGAGTAGACAAGTTGAACTTTCATTCCATTAGACTGTGCTCTGTTAAGCTGAATGCTAATAGCAGACTGTAGCAGCCATTGTGGTTTGGCTTTAACAGAGGCTTTGACCCCAGTGTGATAATATCCGTCTGTCTCTGCAGTCTGCCTGTAGCGGTAGGCCAATTCAGGGGCTTTACCCAGCATGATCTCCCTCTCCAGGCGAACGGCTGTTTCACTGTAGTAAGCAAGGATCCTCCAGAGTTGCTCATAGCTCTCTCTCTCCACGGGGCAATCCAGAGAAAGTGACAAAGCAAGAGGGAGAGGGGAAGAAGAGGAGAGGGAGAGATCTGGAGGAGGGGCAATATCCTGGGAATCGGAGGAGTGCGTGATGTTGCAACTCAAATCGACGCTGTTCCCTTGTTGGTCAGACAGACTCAAAGAGGCAGTGCCTAAAGGCTCTCTGAAAGATTCTCTTGACTGAATCTCACTGAGTTCTGTCTCCAAAGGTGTGTCTCTTCCAGGGGAGGGGATTGCAGGCGGATGACATGATAGCTCAATCTGATCAAACAACCCCTGTCCTTGAAGAGATTGTGGCAATGTGCAGATTGGACAGTTAGGCTCACCGGGACATTTCATCAGCCCTAATGGAATAGAGAAAAAGAGATTTTAATGTTATAAAGGCAGCTGTACCATCTCTGTATGTGACATGACCGAATCCTACAAGCGCATTAGTGCACACTTCAGCTATCTGCACATATTAGTGATGTCATGTATTAGTCATGCCGGCTCTTCTTAAGCTTTCATTACCCCTAATATCTCATGCTAATTTGGCATACTTCATCTTCTCATATATAAGAAATATGCCTCACTTCATTTCAACACACCAATCATTAGCTGATATTTCATCTGCCTGCACACATCAATGCTGTCACCATAGATTAGTCACAGCAGGTTAAGTATAGCATATCAGTGAGACAGATTTTCTGGTCTGGCCTTCTTTCACATCTCAATAACAGCATCAAGATTGACTTGAAGAGAGACAGCTAAACGAGGACAAGAAGGTAGGTGTGTGATAAAAAGGAAGAGTAAGTTAAAGGTAACGTCAGATGCATTAGAGAGTGCATCTCTGTCATTTTCATCCATCTGTATTTCATTACTAGAGCTCCACTCTTTCTTTTTATCTTGATCCCTGTGTCACAGTACCACTTTCCTCCATAACATCCACAATGGAGACAAAACAACAATTAGAATCATTTCAAAATTTCAGAGGTTACATCACCTGGATGAGCCAGACTCCACCTGAGAAACCAGTTCATTCTGCAGTCACAGCTCCAAGGATTGGCCTGCAATACAAGAGTCTCCAGCAGAGGTGCTGTCATGATGGTCTCACTGGGCAGAGTGGTCAGGCTGTTGTTGGATAAGTCGAGGTGTCTAAACAAGGAAAGAAAAGATGGAGATAAGGAAGAGGTGGGGAAAGTCAGAAGGTGAATCAAAGTCATAGAGAGTTGAATAACGGATGAACAGAGCGGGAGCAAGCAGTGAGAAGTGACAGGGTAGGCCAAAATCATCCATCATTTTTATCATTCCTATCATTGTTCCATGTTCAGAGAAGGAAAACAAGTAGAGCAGAGAACGGCTGAAGAAACAACACCACAGAAAAGCTTTATGGTGTTTATCAAGCTAAATGCAAACTAACTGGTACCTTGATCTGGAAAACAGATTCACCAGGTTAACTGTAATACGCTTCGGCTTAATAATGTATCTCCCCCCTTTTAATCACCATGTTATGTCGAAAGGTTGGATCTTCCCTAGCTTTTAATATGATGTGCTCTAAGTGTTAGAGCTTACCTCAGAGTGGAAAAATAATAAGTATTCAGCAGAGACAGTGTGCACAGAGTGTGTGGGTGCAGCTGATGCAGCCTGTTCCCTTGCAGACGTAGCAGCCTGAGGCTAGGCAGCTGGAGCAGGGCCCGGGGGTGGATGTGCTGGAGGAGGTTGTGATCCAAGTACAGGCGCAGGAGTGAGGTCAGGCCAGAGAAGGTCAGAGATGAAGAGATCTCTCTCAGCTTGTTATAGCTCAGCTTTAGTATCTGTGGGGGCGGAGGAAATGGAGCGAGTGGCAAAGGAGGAGGATTAGAGGAGCAATCAAATAACCGACTTCAAGGCTGATGAAGGAAGCGTGCTATGAACATCAGTCCATCGCTGGGCTCCACATGCTTGTAAATTGAATTCATGACAAATGATGAGAGGGGAATAAGGATGAGGGGTTGGGTTTGAATCTCTTTGAAAGAAAATTCCTAAAATACTTGAATCTTAAACGTGAAACTCGAGAAACAGCCCACAGCGCATATCCAGGGGATACCATCATACTGCAAGTTTATTAGGTCAAACTACGGAAATCTGAAAGGATATTCTGGCACTAAGGGCCTTCAACTTTTCAAATATGAAATTTAGCCCCTTATCGTCAGCAGAATACTCCAGAGGATCTAAAGTTTAGAAGGCACACCATGAAAACCAGGTCTTAGGACTGTGATTTTGAGGGGATTATGATAAATCTGCTCTCTGGGGAGGCTACTTAGCTGGAAGGGCTCCAGCTACTGACAGATCCAGCATGTGAAGATGTCAGCACATGGAAATATGGTTGGTATTATCACACAATGGCAAATATATCAGCATCTGCCTGGGAGATGAAGGGAACAATTGCTGGTTGAGTAATATCACTTCCCCACAGAGCGCTGACTCTGCCCTTAGGTTGCTGCTAAACTGTCCAGTGTGTTTCCTGTCACTGAGCAGCGAAAAGAATGATGGCTCATAAATTAAATATAAGTTGTAGAGGAATTAGAAAAATGTGAACAGAATCCTGCACAGTTGTATTAACTGAAGCACAGATCAAATGTTTGACTTCTCCTTTTGCAAATCCATTTATTATTAACAGGATGACTGCGAGATCTGAGCACATTTATCAACGCTGCAGCTTCTCTAAATTGCACCAAACACTTTTGACAGATGATATATATCTTAATAATCCTTTCATCAGTTACGTAAAAAAATCGAAATCTTTTCTGTCAAACTGTAAAAGTGTTTATCACACATGGTTAGAGAGGTGCGGAGACTTTAAACTACTTGTGCCAAACACATCTGAAGCAGAGCTTCCTCAAAGTGTCAAAGGTTGAATGTGTGAGGACACTCTTTTACTGACCCCATTCAGGTTGTACTTTTGAGATCCTGATTGATCAATCTGTATAGGAAAGGGCAGTTCAGGTCAGTTTTAACTCTGGACGCTGCAAGAAAAAGGTCTGGCTCTGTAATGGATGGCCGTCAAACAAGAAGAAGACCCCTCAAAATATAGTCAGAGCATCCTTTAATTTGCTGCTCTGGCTATGAAATTAACTTCTTCTCCTTATTTGATTTCCCTCCCTTCTTTAAAGAATGGGATTCTGTCTAGTTACCTGTAATGATTTCAAATCCCTGAAGGCTGAGTCTGGAATGTGGTGGATGTTGTTGCTGTGGAGCATCAGAAGCTCCACTTTCCTGAGCCCAGCCAGGGAAGAGTCATGGATCCTACTGATGCTGTTGAATCTTTGGCAGCAAAGAAAGAATCACACATAGTCACCTCAAAGCACCTGGGACAGTGACGTATACGGTTTGGTATAAAATTATGCTTTCAACTTGTTAAAACAACAGATGAGATGATTTTTTTAAGTGTAATTTGCATTTCTGTTGGTGTCATAGTATTTTATATGACATTTCAACCATTTTTAACCAGTTAAAGAATCAGTCCCAGTTAAACTGTCAAGTGGTGTAACCACAAAAACAAGACAAGCATATTAAATAATTCACCTTCCTAGAAGTTATGACAGTGTTGTGATGGAATAAGTTATTTATTAAGAAATATCATCTCAAAGTATAATTAAAATATCTCATTTCTAAACTTGATAATATGGGTTTTGTTGTACTGAGCAGGTCAGTCTGTCGTAGACATCAATGTTTTCTCTCTATTTTTATGACAGTTGGTGTAAAATCATCTCAGATTTCATTTTTTTACAGTGTAGTAGGCTGATAAAAATCATATTAATAATAATCTTTATGTGCAATTTCAGATTTCCGCTTGAGAAACATTGGTTACACAAACAGTTGGTTGCACTAGCCGATCACATCTTTCACCCCATTTACTCCTGATTCTCAAATCTTTGCAGGATCAAAATAAGTACCTCTGCTTCTCATAGGTGTGTGTGTGTGTGTGCTGACATGCATGCTCTTACCCTAAGTTTATGCGGCGTGTGTGTGCAGGCAAGCCAGGGGGGATGGCAAGCAGAGAACGAAAGGTACAGTGGACTTCATTGGCCTGGTAGCAGTTACAGCTCCTGGGGCAGGCCTGGCCTAGAGGCACCATAAGTGTGAGCACCAGGAGAGAGAGCAGAGCCCCTGGCACACACACACTGCGACACATCTTCACTCCACAAGAGGAGAGGCTGCGCTCGGATTATCACTGCAAAGAGGAAAAAAAAAAAAGAGGAGGTCAAAACTGACAGAGAGCAGAGAAGAACACCGAAGAGATGTATCCAGAAATGTACAGTCATTTTCTCTCTCTTTTTCCCCTCTCACACACACAGACACACAGACACACACACTCCAGTCGGTTTTAATCATACAGGCCAAAATCATACAGTTGACTCCAGGGGATTTTCTGTCTGGACGACACACGTTATTCCCTGTCCTAGACCAACACAGTCTCACTGAGAGATAGCACCTGTCTCTAAGAAAACAATCGACTGCGCATGCGTTCGCCTATTAGATTGATTGAATGACATGTATTACAGCGGATCTATAAATCAAGGCTCATGCCACAAAGGCGCATGAGGATGCAAAGATGTAGTGAGACATTAGGACCTCTCTCTCTCTCTCTCTCTCTCTCTCTCTCTCTCACACACACACACACACACACACACACACACACACACACACACACACACACACACACACACACACACACACACGTACATACACACTTTGCTCTCATCTTTCTTTTATCTAATCTCACACAAACGAAAAAAAAATCATTTAAAGCTTACAAATCCATCAAACCAACTGTGGAGCGATACCTGCGGGACGCTTTTCAACTTGAGGCTGATATTAAAGTAAATTAAGCACCGTGCCAGGACGCTTCCGAGATGGAGAGATTACTGTAATGCACAGTCACAGTTGATAAGGGCATACCTTGAAATCCTTCGGCTTCGATGAGTGAGTTATTTCACGGAGGTATTCATTCTAACCGTGAAATGCTGGTTTTAATCCAACTGCACGGTGTTCAAATGGGATATGCAATCAGGCGCTTTATTCCCCCATAAACTCCGATAATGTTGAACTAAAAAGAAATATCCGCCAAAAGTTGTCACACAACTTGTCGCTAAAGAGAGCGACAATAAAAACATTAAAAGAGTTGAAAGAAAATATTTTTCTATACTATGCATAAAAAAAATGTCTGCAGTAGCATCCAACAGGTCTTCTTTGCGTCCACTGGAGTGAAAAAAGTAGCTGCAGGCGCGCAATCTGCGAAGTCTGTAAGTGTATGTGCGTGTGTGTGTGTGGATGTCAGTGGTTGTGTTTGAGTGTGTGTTAGAGCTTAGGGAACGGGGACTGCACTGGAGTGAACTTAGTGTGACGCTCAGGCGGAGGGGTTTGTCCAAGGAGGGGCTTTCTGGAATCACAGAAGGTAACAAGTTACAGTTTCTCTCTAACCTCGATCTCTGAATGTAGGCCACAGAGAGAAACACCTCTCTGAAGACATGTGGTTCCTTTTACAACTTTTCTGTTCAGCTTATATTTTGTGTTCTATTCACATTTTCCACCCACATTGTGAATGAGTCCGTTGAAGGGTTGTTGCTTACTACTTAGTTCATCTCTTAAATTTTTTTCCTCATGTGGTGGAAGTTTCAGCAGGGCCATAGCAAGAAATCCTGAGTCCAGTCGAACCCCACCCCACCCTAACAGACTTTAGTATCATTTACCAGCTGTGAAATGAACCTGATAGTTCATACTGAAGAGGAAATTCTTACATTTCACTGATTTTTATTTTTTGTCCCTTTATTTCAGCCTAAAAGACAGAAGTGACTTTTTTACATTGACATGATACAACCTGAGTGGAGAAATGCATAATTTAATATTTCTGTTTGTAGCGAGCAGTTACCTCCAGCCTTTTTCTGTGAGCTGCATTTAGTGTAGTCCAACTGAGCACATGAGAAGTTACTATGTTTTAAGACTGAAAAGGAGACCCCCATGGTTGTATTTGCAAAATAGACTTGTATTTGTCAAAAATAGACTAATAGAAGTTGTTGTGTTGTTTTGTTTTGTTTTGGCTCATGACATCCCCATATAAGTGACCATTTAGAGTTCCTGAGTCTCAGTTTCACTGTAAATAGTAAGCTTCTCTAATGTGGTTCTATGGCTGACTTAAACTACTGAAACAAGTTCCCACTCATCTCTTTCTGGTGAGTCTCAGTTTCACTGTAAATATGCAGTTGTAAAGAAGTGTCATAAACTATCTATCTATCTCTGGGTCTCTTTTTCAGAGTGAACAGTAAGTTACACTAATGCTTTACTCTGGCTGACTAAAACCACCAGGGTTATGCCAGAATGTGATGCACCAGAGGACCATCTTGACATCCCTACTTGGGTGACAAAACGTGATGCTGACACCAACCAGCATTCAGATTCCCTGGCTCTCTGGAAAGCATCCAAAATGACCTCTATTCAATAAACAAGCATCTTGAAAAGATATTTTCTTCCTCTGTTGGACTAAGACTGCCCTTTCACTTCCAGTAAATCTGCATCATGATGTTATTTCAGAAAACGTACAACCTGTTGATTGCAAAGAAATCACTTTTTCTTCCTTTAGAGTTTTTACTGCTGACATTTGCCTGAGAGAAAAATCTGTATAACTTCACAATTACAGCAAACAGAGACTCACCTGAAACAGGTGAATGGGCACTACCCTGGTGGTTTTAGTCAGCCATAGTAAAGCACTGGTGTAACTTACTGTTCACTCTGAAACGGAGACCCAGAGATAGCTACATAGTTTGTGACACTTCTGTACAACTTTGTATTTCCAGCAAAACTGAGACTCATCTGAAAGAGGTGAATAGGAACCAATCTGGAGGGGTTAGGCCAACCAGTAATCACTTGTGCAACTTATTGTTCATGGTGAAACTGAGAATAAGAAGTCGATAAATTAATGGTTTGTGAAGCCTATGTATAACAGCATATTTACAGAGAAACTGAGACTCACCAGAAAGAGCATTTCCATGTGGACTGTTTTTCCTGTTGAATAATGATTGGTCAGGATGACGAATGTTCTGCAAATGGAGAACAGAAGAAGTTGCATACACTCTGTATTTTCATGTAGAACCTGGAAATAGACTGAGACTTGTGAAACTCTTCAGGTTGTTAAAATCTCAAAAATTCCCAAAATAATCCAGAGGACATGACCTTTGTGTCCTCAATGGTATTTTTATGGTTGGAGGTTATTTGGGGGCAAGGTATCCCCCTTAAACTGCCAAGAAGTTCTGTTTCTTTTGGTCCAATGTCTGGCTATTGTAGGTATTGTTTTATTAGTGTTGTATTAGGGGCTCTGGCTATCTCCATTCCAGCCCCAAGTGATGTAGTTTACCTTCAGCAACCACAGAACAACAATAAATTCTGGATTTAGGTTTTGTTTTTCAGTAGATTAATGTAGTTTAGATAGATTTCCTGAGATAAGGGTTAGGGTGAGTACATCAGGGACTGTGCCCTCTTTTAGGCGAGATAGCCCAGATTCCAAGACACTCCAAGAGACTTAAATAAAGGGTGAACAAAAATAGACGGATACGCCTCAGCTGTTGTCTCCTGTAAGCAGAATAACCACCCACCCCCACTTCCCCACTGTTCCTTGAGGGCCTGTTCAAGGCTGTTTGTGTGGAGGGCAGTTTCTAACATTTACATTACACCAAAGGTGTCGCTTACAGGAAGTGTGTTCAAGTATGAGCTGACTTATGTTTTCCCTCACTCACTGCAGAGGGAGCAGGACTAGAGAGCAGCAGCAGCAGATGTGAGAATAGGGTCATGACTGAATTCTCACATCAGCTGTCTGAATAATGGATCGTAAAATTAATCTTGAATGACTGTTTATCCCCCCAGCTTGACAGCTGACAAGCTGAGATCTGTAAATAACTTAAAAGATGTGATTTGATGCTTAACAGTCACCAGCAAATATCTCTGATGATTTTCAACACTTGACCCGATCTTAATGCTTGTCTCTGCAGGCGATGTCTGTCTGTAAAGTCTGAACAGATCTCATTCTACACCGACTCTCTGTGGCTGTGATATGGCTGTGAGAAGCATTAGGCCCGATCCCAACTGACTTCATTACAATACTCATCACTGCATTGGAATGAATTGGACCGTAATAAATGAATCACTGAATGTTTGACCAGCTGAAAGGAACAAACGAAGACATAATGTTATATCAATGGCTCTCTGGGGAAAGTGAATGAATGAACAGTGCTGGAGGACAGTCTCACATCCTGTTATCTAGGTGAAGTAGCAGTGGTGACTATTCTGCATGATGACTGGATCCATCCGATGAGTTTATTGCACTTTACAGCTGTAGTGCTCCAGGGCTGTGCTCATATTAACATGTCTGTCACTGACAAAGACCCCACCAATGTTGATATGGGTTTTGAATGGTTTACTGAGTGATATGGAGCTGGGTCAGTGAGGTAAGGAAGGGATTTGGTGTGCTTAAATAATCTCACCAAGGGGATGGGATGCGTGTAAGGTGTGGTCGATGTTCCTAAACTCAGTCATACTCCAAACACTGAGTAGCTAACACTATAGCCCCGTTTCCACGAAGAGATCAAGTATGGATCAGTACAGTTCGTTACAGGTCGAATCGACCAAAGAGAAAGAAAAATATGACAGCGTCTTCCTAACGAAAAGAAAGTTATCTTCACAAAGTCAGCTGGAAATTTAAACATGACAGGGTAATGTGTTGTTCTTTGTGACCACTGTCAGACAGGAAGTGACGATTCTTCCCACCAATCAATGGACTGCTGTGTTTCTAGCTCCACCTTCTGTGGTTGGATCAGTAAGTCCAGCACCCCAACAGAATGGTACCACAAAGTTGGACAGTACAGGTCGGTAATTTGGGGACCTGTTCCGGTTTTAGTCAAAAGAAATGCCACAAAATGTGTGCCATTCCAGGACAAACCGAACTGAACCACTCGGTGGAAACGGGGCTAAAAGAAATTCAGTCAACCCTATTAGATCATCATTCATTTGTCACACCTTTGTCCTGTCAGTGCAACTTTTTCAAGGTTATACAGTCAAATTATAATGAGTAAAGAGCCAGGTTGGATATTTCAAAGTTTGATTCTGTCCTGCAATCCAGACAAGGGCTGCTGAGCTGGCTGCATTACTGTTGGGTGCCAGTGGCCTCTCTGTATCCCATGTTCTCTCCATGCATGCTGTGGTTTACTCAGGGTACTCCTGCTGACACAGTAATCCAAAGTTATCTGGTGACTCTAGATTGCGCTCTGGTGTGGGTGTGAGTAGTTGTTTTTCACCACGGCTCTCTGAGGTCTTTTTCACTATGATTCTGCTTCTGCCCCCCTTTCGCCTTTCTGCTCTCACACTGAGCCTCTCAAGGGTGTCATATTGGTGTTTCAGAGTGGGATTTTCTGCAACACTACAGCACGCGAGAAGCATGATGTGTAAATAAAAAGCTGGAGATCAACAACCACACACTCTCAGACAACTTCTGAGTCTGATCACGGTCCTGTGACATTTAAGCCCTGTTTCCAATGAGAAATACAGTTTGGTACATATTAGTATAGCTCTTATTTTTTGGTGTTTCCTTTGACTAAGACTGGGACAGGTCATCAAATTACCGACCCATAACATCCCACTTTTTGGAATCCTTCTCTTGGGGTGCCAGACATATTGATCTGACTCCAGAAGGTGGAGATAGAAACACTGCAGTCTGTTGATTGGTTGAAAGAACAACACACGACCCTGCCATATTTAAATGCCCAATCGACTTTCGAAAGAAACGACTTTCTTTTTGTTTTTTTTTTGTTTTTTTAAATAGGAACCACTTTACTGCGTCACATTTTTCTTCTGAGAAGGGCATGGTTGATTGTTGAAATGCAAACAGGATCAGGCTTTACTGATCTGTCCCATATCAAACCGTACTGATCCATACCAGACTGCCTGGTGGAAATAGGGCTTTACACTGATGACAGAGAGTCATAACAGTGAGAGTCCAGTCTTGACCAGGCAAAATAAAACTGACACTCAGGGTGTACCAACTTTTAGCACAATTACAACTAGAATATGTTCCAGTCCCCCCCAAACCCCTGAGGGTATCAATAATGGATGGATGGATGGATGGATGGATGGATGGATGGATGGATAATAAAACTACATAAAATGTAAATGCAAAAGTAAAACCTCAAATTCATGATTGGCATTTATGTCAGTGCACTTAGTGCATCACTTTATGAACAAATGAAAAGAAGAGTAGAGAAAAATGGAAGCTGCGCCACAACCAAAGCTACCAAATTATTGAACAGATTAGTCCATCAATGAATCAATGAATCGCTGCCTGTTTTTAGAGACATACTGTTACCAACCTTGTCTTTCTTACAGTGGTGATATGCTGTAAAATCCCTCAGTGAGAAACTTTTCGTCTGGCTCCTTTAGTCTGTCAGACAGGTTCTCCCTCAGGAATTAAAAGAAAAAAAAATCTGGTCATCATTGCTCTCTATCTTTTTGTCTCTGGGGTTTGCTTTCTGGGTCAACTGATGGGGTGCTGAGTCATGAATTCAGGGAGTAAACAACTCAGTGCCAAGAGGAGACCAGCTTGCTGATACATAATTTCAAGTCATGGGCCTCATATATTCCTTTTGATCTGGCTTTGATATTCAAATAAACTGAAAAAAAAAAGAAACACAAAATGCATTCCATTAGAACTTACATCCATTTCTCAGATCTGCTCTCTGCATTATTGAGCTCAGATGCAGTGTGTTTCTTTTGAAACATTTCTCTGATTACAGTACCTTTTGTGTCTGTTCTCATTGTGTCAGACAAGCTCAGGCTGATGAAAACCAGCAGAGGGAGAGGAAGGAAGCTATAAGGTAAGGAGGTATTTGTATAGTGGGGGTTATACTCCCATTTAACTGTATTAAAGCATTATAATTCAGCAGAAGTTTTACCATATGTTAGAGATCATATGGTACACCTTACTAAAGAAGCAGAATTATCACAACAAACACCTTCACAAACCTTTTTGCTGGGGTCAATCCGGAAAGTGAAAACAGGAATAAATGGACCAGAAGGGAAGGAAGCTAAAAGCTATCCTGAGAAAAACCAAGACCTTTCATTACATCCTTACGACTCCAAGGCTCCATGTTTAGGCTGTGGCCTCATAAAGTTCTGGTCAAGGCAAGAACAGGTTGTCTAACATGGACCAGGCACCCTCAGTGAAACTTGCATTCTTCATTTTATCACTTTTCTGCAAGTGTGAAGGAGAAACTGTTGTATGGACACCCATTGCAGTTATGTGAGAGGTGATGTATGGTTAGCTGGTGGTTCACAGAGGGGTCTTATCCATCCTGAGGATCTAACAGTGGCTAACAATACATAAAGCCATTGTTTGATTTTATGCTAAATGCCTGACTACAGAAAAGGCGAAAACATAATGACACTAAATGTTGATTTTGAGACTGTTTGAATTGCTTGGAAAAGATATATGTGAAAATAACATGAAGTCCCTTTGATCCACACTTGTTAATGCTACTATGGCCACAGGTTATAATCCTCCTTCCTGCTGCAAACTAAACATCCTTATTAACGGTCAACTTAAAACATGAGCATGCTGATGTAGAAATCATGTAACTGAACATTTCCTTCAACAAGTCAAACAGATCTTCTGCAAGAATATTAATGTTGGATTTTGTCCTAATTTAGTGCCTCTTCTTGGAGCTTTGCAGATGACACAACTTTAAATGAGGCAGATGAATCCAACATTGAAACAGAAATGAACATGTTTTTTCCTGTTAGCCATGGGCTCGAAGAACTGGCCTAACTCTTCCCCTTCATTATGGCCTTCCCCAAATGGTATATCTAGACTATTTTGGCAACTCAAAGAACTTGAGTGAGGTTTTTTTGGAAAACAAAAAAAC
This sequence comes from Labroides dimidiatus, assembly GCA_030710495.1. Taxonomy (NCBI): domain Eukaryota; kingdom Metazoa; phylum Chordata; class Actinopteri; order Labriformes; family Labridae; genus Labroides; species Labroides dimidiatus. The sequence continues at coordinate 3,944,985 of CM061160.1, forward strand.
AGACAAACAAAAAAACAACAAGCTGTTTAACTACTGAAAAACTCAACTACAGTGCCAACACTTTCTGGCAGCAAGAAACTGCAAGAGTTTTTAGTTGGCATTCATCCTGAAACCACCGCCAGGCCACCAGGCAACAATGCTGCAAATAAAAGGCTGAGAAATGTTGTGTTGTTACATAATTTAGTTCTGCTAACTCTGCTACAAACTTCAGAGATGAATGTTTTTGATGACAGCTAAGCTTCCCAGAGTCTGACTTTGAAGAGGTGTCGCTCTCTTGCTGCCTTAGGCCACACTGGGGCAACAGGACTGGACCTCATGGTCTATTACTGATTAAAGGCTCCAGCACACCATGGGGTCAAGGCCTGTCTGGCAAAGACGTGAGAGCCTGGAGCTTGGCAGCAGGTAGGCAGTAATGGCAGGGAACCACTGGGTTGATGGCTGGATGTAAGAAGGACTTTTACACAATGTATAGGCCTTATTCTCTTTGGATAAGTTATGAGGTGGCTCTATGAGGGCAGCGGGGTCATCATCTAATTAAAGCAATTATACATAGCTATGCTAAATAGAACCGGCCCTTTGGACTAACCTCTACTCTGCTCTGAGATATTAAGTGATAATCAGTGAAATATATATGTATATCTATGCTGCTTAATTAGAGAGCTATACAGAACATAAATACATGGACTTAATTATATATGATATATATAGTGTATAGTAACCTGTGTGCTGGCTTAGTTTTGAACCACTTCCATAAATGGTTCTGTTTAAAGATCTTGATGGACTGAAGCAACATGAAAACTGAAAGCCTGGGTGAGATTTTGACAGGAACTGTGCTTTCAACATGTAATGACCTTAACACTGAGTCCTTATCATACTTCTACTTATGGGAAATTAAATGTGCCAAAAACCTAATAAAAGTGTTGATAAGATAATCCAATCTAAAAGAAAAGTCGGACTTTCAGAGTTAATTTTTGGATCATACTTGACTGCTGCTGATGGCATCACTAACACCATTTGAAAGTGATGGTGAAGTCGACACTCACAAAGAGAAACACAAATCACCTACACATCAGTTTTATTACATAACACCCAGAAACACATGTAACTGCCCAGTAAGTGATGTTGAAGTGTAATTACCTCCTTGTGCTGTGAGTGTACATCTTTGCTGGCAGGATGGCAAAGCAGAGAGAACATTTTACAACTTGAAGATTAAAGAGTGCAAAAATACATCCGGCAGAAGCACCATTTAACATGGCTCCAGATCTGAACCAGGACTTGAGAGTCTGTAGGATGAAGGGAAAGAGTTATCACCAGGGTAAATGAAAGTTATTTATGTTGAGGCTTAAAGATAAGAGACGTTTGCACTGTTGAATTGACCTCAGAGCTTGAAAGGGAAAATATTAACCTAGGAGACACAGAGAGATAGCCATCAAGTGCCACTTATGTCATCTTCAATAAATTACAGAGTTTAGGTAAATCTCTCATGTGGACTGCACAGAAATGATCACTGTGTCTGAGCTTTGACCTCTTGAAGCTGGATAGGGAAGAAGATGAAAAAGAAAGATTTAAGAAAAGTAGGTTTTAGGTCAGACGGGTCCATCATTGAGTTTGAAGTCTATTATCTACAGATGCAACCATTATATAATCACCTGAAGGCAACAAATACGGGGAAACACAAAGAATGATCTGGTGACCACTTGTTTTGAGGGAGGTTGTAAAAAATGTCCTGCACAGCTGAAACCTTTGAGCGAATATAAATAAAAGAGGCAGGAGGTTGGTTTTCCCAGGGACTGTACAAAGTTTAAGAAAAAAAAACCATCAAAGTACTGTTGGTTTGCACAATCAAGTAACTTTCACTGGAGTTTATTTAACTTCAACAACACTTGTTAAAAACAGACAGAAACTTCAAGGAAATGTCCATGATAATCAAGGTGTGGTTACTGCATCAAGTAGGATCACTGTTAGCTCTCAGTTAGCAACTAAAAAAGCATGCAAATAAATCCCAGTCCTCATTTCACAGAGTTCCTTCTGACATAAGATATCTTTCAGTGGAAATAATTGCACATGGTAACACATTTCTTTGCATCAAGAAAGAAAAGACCCTATGTTTTAAATGATCAACAAATATCTGCAATGGTTTCCATGTTTCATGTTGCTAAGAGTCATCTCTCCCTGAGCTCAGGGGTAAACAGATCATCCTGCAAAATAAGCACCAGGTTTGTGGTATTAAAAACAACAGAACTCTCTGAATCTTTTGATACAGTAAATTGTTCTTATCTTGTCCTTGTAGGTAAATTTTCTTGATGTAATGTGTGGCAAAGTTAGAGGTCAACACAAAATAACATGATCACCTTTGAGGGTTATGCAGGGAGTTAAATTAAACTCACATGTAAAGCCAGCACATTTGACCCATTAAGAGTCTTAGAGTTGGGAAAGAGGGGATATGAAAAATATATCTATAGAAATTGGCATCAAGACCCCCAAAATGATGCAAGACGACAGGGCTAGACTTATGGAATCCAGGCCTGGTTATAGTAAAGCATCTCATGATGAGCAGAGTCAGAGGGGTGAGAGGGGGTTCCAAGAGTTGAAAAAGTCAATCATTGATGAGTGGTGAAGAGAGGTGGGGAGAGGTGCTCCTGGAGGCATGACGTCTGGCAGCCATGGGGTCCTTTACATATGCGCCTCATAATGAGGGCTATAAATCAGCATGAAACACCATCACACACAAAGTGTTACATGGAACATGTTAATAGCAAAAAACCATGTGGGGGATTCCTTCTTTTTCCAGTCTCTCTCTCTCTCTCTCTCTCTCTCTCTCTCTCTCTCTCTCTCTCTCTCTCTCTCTCTCTCTCTCTCTCTCTCTCTCTCTCTCTCTCTCTCTAGCTCTAATTCTTCCTCTCTAACCGTTTCTGCGATGAAAGCTCATTAGGGCGATTACATATGATTTCATTACAGTCTGTGACAAACAGTGTAAATAACCTTATACTGTGTTAACTTACTCTAATTAGACCCATGAATTACTCAAGGCCACCTCATGAAAAATGATTCAATTTCACACCACACTTTAACACCACTTTAACAGTTTTTGCACAAGAAGCAGACTTTTTTTTTTTTCAGATTAGACTCATTAGTTCTGCTTTATCTCACTGCATACAGAGACATAAAGCAAGTGATTTTTTCCTTCTTTTTCCTGGTGTAAATTTCTCTGTCACAGGTTTGTTTTTAGAAAAAGATCTGAATCTTTTTGTGTGTTCACTAAATCATAAAACAATCAGGGCCTTTTTTTTTTTCCAGCAATCTGACAAAACTCCCATTTCAGTTTAGCTTCTCTTAGCTTAGCCTGCTTTGGTGTGAACTGTTTAGACAGGATGGCAGACTCTTTCTTGGCCAATAGCTGGTCATGAAGAAATTAAAAGATTTCAGCCTCTTTATCTTGTTCTGGGTAAGAAGACAATTATATACATTTCCGGTAATTATTTTCCTTAAAAAATACTGTCGGTCAACCTCTTGGGATGGCTGCAAGTTTGTTTCATCAGAGGCTTTTTTAAAATCAAGCTAAGAATTTATTTTTAAAGGATTTTCGAGGAATAATGGTTTTAAATTTGATGCATTCTGAACAATATTTGTGAAGGACTTTTTTTTTTCCTGCTTTGGCCTTTCAATTCCAAGTCAAACCCTACAGTAAAGGAGGACATTTGAGACTCATGGCTCTGGGCTGTTTCCCCTCTATCCACCGCTCCCCCTCACAAACAAGCTCAGTACTACTTCTGTACTGAATCTGGATCCAAAGGTGAGACTCCAAGTTTCTATAATTCACCTTGAAAGCAGTGATGGATTCTCCCCTCAGGAAAAAGAACAAGCCTACAATACATCTTTTAATAATGTAGACTTTTTTAGAGACCCTACTTCAGTTGTAGCTGTTTAAACAGTCATTTACTGCAATTGGTGCTTTTAGCATTCAGGTCCATAAAATCCATTCACACAGAGGTGTGAGTAAGCTGTTGTGCAAACGAGCTCAAACACTTGAGGATTTTTAAAGGTTCCCTTGACTCCCTCAGGTCTTGTTTCCCATAGTACTCACAGCCCCAGGCTTGGGAGTCTTTGAACTGATTCAACTTAAAAGTTGACATTCAAGACTCAGGAGAGAGGGAAGGAAATCTGTGGCCCCTTTGACTGAAGCTGACACAGTTTGTGACTGATCTGGTTCAGACCATGCAAAGCATTGTTTGTGTCATCTCAAAATGAATTGGAACTGTTTTTGGAATCAAATAAGTTGCTTGTAAGGAAACTTGGGAAGGTTGCTGCTCCAGTTCAAAATACTGTTTACAGTTCAACCATCTCCTGAGTGCAGGCAGTACATTTTGGAGAGCTGAACATTACCTCCAGGGCGGATATTTGCTGACATCGGGTATTACAGTTATCCATTTAATCTTATATGAGGGCAGTCCTCCTGAGCAGAGCACAGGCTCTAAATTCTAGCCTTAAAAAGTGTAGGAATGTGTTATTAGGGTTCAACTAAATATATAGGATACCCGATAGGTTGTGAAAGTTTTGTCCCTCTACAAAGAACCAGATGAATCCAGTTGTAGCTGAAAAGTCATACTTCATGTCTTGTTGAAAAGATAGATTCTGCCTTGAGCCACAAGCAATTTAAAGCTGAGTGACAAACACAAATCTAAAAAAAAGGGGGGGAAAGTGGCATTTCACAGCATGCCACAGTCATCTGGCTGGTTTACCTAAGAGTGCTAAAAATGGCAGACGGCCGACTCGCCCAGGGAAAGGCTTCAGATGGGCTCAGCTAGGCTAGATAGGAGCACAGCGTCTCGGAGCTGTCACATCATGTTTGTGACAGAAAGAGACAGCTGAGACAGAAAGGAAACAACATAAATAAGAAAATAATGGAGGATTACATTTGTCAAACACTTCAGGGGTGTTACACTATGTATTACTGCTGGCAAGTGACGGGATGATTGTGCAAAGGAGTGGTTCCTAAGTGTCACCGAGGGTTTTATGAAATTATTGGTCTTACCAGCTTTCTGCATTTGTGCACAAACTTACGGGGCCAACAGCGTGGAGCTGCCAAGGCACTGAGGGCTTTTTTTGGGGACGCACTTTTCTTATCCTCATTCTTTTTCTCCACAGACCTAGAAATGCATTCGCATTCACATGAGCACTTGCGAACTCGCACAAAAGCACAAGAGCGGACACATTTGCTGCCCTGCAGGTCAGACTGACAGAATCTGTAATTACCTCAGTGGAGCACTTTGACTTTCTCGTTGAACCTTCACACAGGAATCCAGCTTCTCTTATGTAATGGCCAGTCTGGCTCTGAAACGCAGCAAAAATACTCGTTTGACTAATTTCTGAGTGTCACTAAGATGTAGCTCACATATATGGCCTCTTCAGGTTTTTTAGCAGCTGTACTCAGTCTTATCCTACTTGTTGAAACACAAACAGAATATTTAATACTAGCAGCAGAGTAACTCTTGGGATTCTTGGTCATTTGTTACAAAACTTACTGGATTTAGACGGTAATACCTGCTATCCACACGTACACATGTTTTTGCCAGCTCATCCAGGATTAAATCAGGATTAAAGCTCAAAATTTGTCTCAGTTGTCAGGTCTTTCACAGATTTTGTAAGACTTTACTGCATTTAAGTATTCAGAATAGTTTGGTCTGACATCTTGGGCCTCTCCTGAAGCAGTCAGCCTGCAGAGAAGTTGCACTGAGTAGTCAAACATGACAGCCGTACTGCTTACAATGTTTGTCACACCCTGTTGTATGGTTTGTGTTAGGGATGGCAAAATACCAATACCACATAAATGAAAGACAACAACTGAGATTATAACACAGTAATAGAGTTAGGTACGCAGCCATTTATTACGGCAACATGAAAGCATTGTTATGGAAATAATTGTGCATGTGGTAAGCATGAATATTCAACCTTAAAGCTCCTGTGTAGTTTTTTTTTTCTTTTTTTTTTTTGTGGTTTTAAGACAATCTGAAATAAATTAACGCATTACTGTTGCAAAAAATCTAGGTGTTTGGATTTGATAGTGACCTGAAATTTAACTGCCATACAACTTAACTTGCGCAATCTTGTTTTTATCACTAAAGGAACATTTCCAAAATTAGATCAATTTTAAGTTTTAAGGACACTGAGATTCTTTTAGATGTTTGTATATCCTCACGCCTGGATTATTGTTACAGTCTTTATATCTTCCTGAGCTGGAGAAACATCAGTCGTCTACAGTTAGAGCAAAACTCAGCTGCCAGGATTTTAACCAAAACCAGGAGATGTGAACAGATTACTCTGTTTTTATCCTCCTCACACTGGCTCCCTGTATGTTTCAGAATGATTTTAAGATTTTACTGACTACTTTTCAAGGCCTTGCACCTTCTTACATTTTAGACCTTTTAACTCCATATGAGCCAACACGTCGGGTAGGGGTCTTTTAAATGTGCCGGTGATTCGTCTGAAAACCAAGGGAGAAAAGGCCTCTTCAGCCTGTGCTCGAAGGCTCTGGAACAGTCTGCCCGATGAATCAGGTCTGCAGAGTCAGCAACCTCTTTTAAGTCACTTCTTAAAACATACTTTCATCAGAGAGCCTTCCCCTGATTTTACTTCATGTTTTTATTTTACATTATTTTATATTGTATATTTTGTTTTACCTTATTGTCTCATTATTATACACTTTTATTGCTTTTTATTCTGATCTTGTTTTGTTGCCTGATTTTATTGGGATATTAACTGACTGTTATTTAGCTGCCTGTAAAGCACTAACTTTGTAATATTTAACTTATTTTTGTTTGACAAGTGCTATATAAATAAAGCTTATTATTATTGTTGTTGTCGTTGTTGTTGTTGTTGTTATAAGTCACGAATTACAGTAATAATATTACTTTTGCTAGTCATGAGTAGTGTAACCAATTAGTCTTGAAATTCTAGTCATAATATTATGGTTACTTGTGCAAAAAAAAAAAAAAAAAAAAAACTCCCTTACTGTTGTTATTAATGGTTTAAAACACAACAATCCACAGATTAATTTCATTGTGCATGACAGCCAAGCGGCAAGGTAGCTCAATTTGTGGTTGCCAGGTATGATGTTTTCCTGCTGGACTGTGCATCTTTTTAGGCACTGCCATGGGTAGGGTTTTTTTTGTTTTGGTAGGGGCTTTTTGTTCAATTGTTGTCATACATACCTGGCAACCCTGGCTAGTTTAAAAGATGGAGCAGTACACGTTTAAATTCAGAGGCTGGAAATATTTAGTTTTGTCGAGAGGAAAGATGACAACAGCATTGTTGCCAGTACAAGGTCTCTTTCAACTCTAATCATCTTAGACTGGATATGAAAAATTGTCTCTTGTCCTCAGTTGAACTAGGTGTGTATTTCAGATAGCCTGTAACTTTAATGCATTCATAGGCTGCAGGAAACAACACACCTGCTTGCAGTTTCCCATATGACGTTGACACAGAGGCCATGTTTAAACTCAGAATCAGGAGGAGAAAGGACACAGTTACCAGTTTTGTGGGATGTAAAGAAAAGTAATTTAATCAGTAGTGTAACATATTACTGCTGGCAGGGAGTAACATGTAAAGTAATAGTAATACTTTTAAAAAGTAGTAATGAGTCATAAGTGATATATATATATATATGTGTGTGTGTGTGTGTGTGTGTGTGTATATATATATATATATATATATATATATATATATATATATATATATATATATATATATATATATATATTTTATTTTATTTTATTTTTTTTTTTTTCAATAATGGGCCAAACACTGGTCTGCATGAGCCAAACTGGACTTCAACTGGTGACTGATTATTTCTGCATGGTAACTTTAAATGCCTGAAACCACTGCAGCAGAGAAGGTGTCTCAAAATCCATGCACTTAAAGACCTCTTTTTAATTTTCTTTTTACTATTTCCACACTGTAGATTTAACAGGAGTACATGCAACAGTGTTAAAGAAAGCAGGACGGAGTTCTTCACGGGATCTTTAACATGGTTTGGAGTTAAATACATGGGTTCCTTGGTCAGGTAAGGTTGGTCCGTATGACGATGTAAATGTTCGAGAAAACAAAATTAAGGGTTCATTAACAGTTTGTGAGTATCCATTTAAAACAAAAAATGTAAGACCTGGTTGTTAAGATGAAAGAATGTCAGGTGATCCCCAAAGTAAGTCCAATTCCTATATATACATGCCGGGGAATCATAAACATGCAATATTTTTTCAAGTCCTTTTGCTTGTAGGGAGCTTCCGAAGATAGCTTAATTTTGTTCTAGAAATATGATCCTTCATCTCCTACATAACTTGTCCTTTAAATTAGCTGTAATTGTGACTGAGATAAAGCAAGCTGATTAAACCCACTCTACTGGAAATACAATCCCTCATAAACTTCAAGAGCCTGGATTCCTAATTAGTTCAGATGATAAGTTGGTCATCTATCATTCTTGGCGGGGACTGCACTTGGGCTAATTTCAAGGCAGGAAAGAAACTCACCCTGGGAGAGAGTTAAAGAGAATGATATTTCGCTTTATAGGTTGGAGGAGACCAAAAACAGAGCTCAAAGGGACACAGGATTGGCACACACACATCTTCAAATGAATACCAGAGTCTTTTACTGAGACGCTTCTATTGTTAAGAAACATGTACAATAATTTTTAAATATGTACTTTGGTGTCATATGATGATATGTGGAAAAGAGGAGACTAAATATTGAGAAAATGGGGATGGGACTAGATAAGCTCTGCTTCTCCCGTCTTCCCTTTCGGACATGTACAATTTGATCAACTATTGACAATGTGTAATGTTGTATAAGTGTGCTGACGTGACCGAAATAAATAAATAAATAAATAAATAAATAAATAAATAAATAAATAAATAGTATTTTATCTGACATTTCTACCATTTTTAATCAATTAAAGAATCAGTCCTATTAAACTGTCAAATGGTGTAACCACAAAAACATGAAAAGGATTAAATTATTCACCTTCCTAGATGTTATGAAAGTGTGCTGATGAAATAAGCTATTTTTTATTAAATATTATCTCAAAGTCTATTTAAAACATTTTTTAATTTTAAATCTTGATAATATGGGTTTTGTTGTTCTAAGTGTTTTTTTTCTATTTTTGGTTCAACTGGTTTGAAATAATTGTGAATTACATTTTTTACAGTGTCGGAGCCTGCTTAAATAATATTTATTGTAACTTTTTGATGCAACATTAGATTTTTTTATGAGAAACATTGGTTTCACCAGTTGACATATTTCATTTTTACCAACTGACCACATCTTTCACCTGACTCCAGGTGGCCAAAATGTCAAAGAACACAGGTTGAAATTTTACGGATAAAGACTTAAAGGGCATATTAGGCCTTGGTTGAACACTTTTAGAAACTGGTTTGTCCAGACCCTCTTATATATTCAGTATGTATGAGGTCTGACCCTCAAAGAGCAGCTGATGGGGGTGTTTCTTGAAGACAGCACCTGGGATATTTAATGCCCAGGTGTGCATGCACTCACCAGTTCATTGATTTCCACATGGTAGCAGACATGTGAGCACAAGCAGAAGACTGCAGCATGTAATCCAAGACCACTGGGTCTCCAACTGGTCCTTGTACATATGAAATATGTTGCTCAGAGGAGTAAGTCAGAGCGAGTATCCAGAAAAGTCTCAGCGATGAGCATGTGAAGAGGGGGTGAATGTGAGATCATTCCAGAGCAAAGAGGCTGATTAACATCAACATATTCACTCAAAAATATCAAAACAAAACAAAACAAACAAAAAAAAACTGGCAAAGATGTTTTTTCAATTAGAAACACTCAGACCTCTTTGGTTTGTTCTCTCTCATCTTGTGCTCTTAAGACTGGTTTAATGGATGGATTTGTTTGTTTTAGCAGGACAATGCAGCATCTGTCAAGCAAATATTGATGGAAAGTATTCTTTCAGCACATTCGCTGGAATGTTAATGATTCTGTTTGCTGCTAATGAACTGATATGTTAAAGAAGATGAAAGATCTCAGAATCAGATTTTCACCAAAATGAATCAGTAGTTGCTCTCTCTCGTTTTTTGACAGAGATGAAGTTAAGTGAATGTTTTTCATAAGGGTCATACTGTTAAGTCTTTGTTTAAACACTCAGTCTTAATTGTTAGGAGAGAAAACGATGATGTATTTCTGAATGATGACAATAATATGATGGGTTGCAGTCATTAGACCTCGCCTGTTTGTCTGTCGTCTTTCTTTCCTTCTGCTCCACCCTGTACCTCATTCTTTGTCTCTTCTCCTCTCTGCTGCACAGCTCTCACTGCAGTACAGACAGTGTGTGTATTTCTGTGCATGCCTGTTCGTTTGTGTGTGTGTGTGTGTGTGTGCGCGCATGTGCGCTCTTGTTCGTTGTGTCTCATCCCGTCTCCAGATGTCAAGGGGCAGGAGGGCTGCAGATGGTCGTCATTCCCCTCCGACAGCGACAGGAAGAGAGAGATTGAGAGAGAAGCAGAGAGAGAGAGAGAGAGAGTGAGAGAAAAGAAAATGATAAATGGTGCATGTGAGGAACAGAAGGACAGACAGAGAGGTAGAGAGAGAGAGAGAGAGATTCAGAGAGAGAGCAATAAAAGACAGTAAAGGCTCCTTTTGTCCCCACAGTGGCATTATTGCCAGCACTCCACTCAGCTTGAGGGGACATTGTGTACAAGGAAAGTGACAGAGTGAAAACACATCAGAAAGTTGTTCTTTACACTTGTTACCGCTGCTTTTCTCACAGCCAGGACTTGCGTGTCCACTTTATTTTATATCCAACTTCAACTCCAAATATTTCATGTGAAGTCAGCTAAGGGAAGTCAGCGGTCAATTATTTAAATACATACACTTGTATGGTTGTCTTTCTGAGAAGCTGCTTTTCACGATGTCTTCTAAGAAAAGGGTGATATATGAACCAGCAGGTTTATTTCATGTTTACACCATCTGGCAGTATGTAAAGTCAGGTATGTGACATTAAAATCTTCATCTTAAATGTGACTTAAATGTGAAATGACTTTATGTTTGAAGTGGATTACAGTGACATCCTTTGGCTGGAATCACGCGTACACTGTCATGATAACATGACTTTTAACAAGGCGTGTTTGTTTAGGAAATGAATGGAGATCAGATCTTTTTTGATCACTACTGTTCATTGTTCAAATCAACTTTTTACCGGGTACAACGTGACGAGGTAAGGTATTTATCAACAGTTACGCAGCGCTCTTGTTTGAAAACATGACAACCAAGGGGCAACATCCGGTAGAGAAATAAAGCCTATGCAGAAGTGCTAAAAGTTTCTGTTTATCAAGAATCCACCAGAGGCTGGCTGCAGAAAGACTGGAAGTCATGTACACACCAAGCCAAAAAAACAGACTTTTATGGCATTAAAAAAACACATATTTACAGCCTGGTGAAAAAAATAACAACAAAAAAAGTCAGGTCTGAAATGCTAATTCTGCTATCGCCACACACTGTAAGGGGGGTAGATTTTTTTTTTCAACTCAGCGGTTTTAGGATTACAAGTTTCCCCAATTAGAAGCTCAGCTCAGCTCACATGACTGACGAGTGCCCTATATCTGTTAGAAAGGAAGCTCAACGTCTGCATCAACGTTTAGCTTCATTTGACTGTATCAGGAACAGACGGGTGAAGTTGTGGAGACGACGTCCATATTTTATACAGTCTAAGGAGACAACAAGCAAACTTTGTCAGTTTGTACCATAGTTAAATAGCCGGCTGTATTTAGTGTTACTCACAGCACGGCGCTTTTAACATCAGCGAATCGGATCTTTTAATCTACCAATCAGAGCTAACGTAACCTCACTCTTTTTTTTATTGACAGACTCTCAAGTTTGATCAGATCACTGCAGAATAACTGCTGCATGTGGGTTGGAATGAACATTATCACAAACAGATTAACCTGTGTTTTAGCCTTTAGCCCGTGCTCTGTCACTCTCCTGTTTAGCGTTCATCTGCTCATCTCTCCTTTTTCCTAATGGATTATGATCAGGATCAGGCATTTATCCAGAAGTGAGACTTTTTCGAGATCACTTAGAAAGTCCACACAGTCCCATTAAGGGCGTGTTTCCATAAGCAGCTTTTTGGCAGCACATCACATCCTCTGTGTCTAGGAACCCTTTAGGGACAGTTGAGTCTGTTTTAAACTGATCTGCACACACTTTTTTTTTCTTTTATTCCAGGATATTTGAAAAACAAGACACACACACACACACACACACACACACACACACACACACACACACACACACACACACACACACACACACACACACACACAAATTGTAATAAATAAAAGAAAATAGAACCTTCATGGTAGCTTTAGCAGCAGTTGTGGGCTTGAAAGTTGTACCAATGAAAATAAAGTAAAGAAGTGAAATTAAGCTGCAACTTCTGGTATTTAAAGATGAAGCCATAGTAGAGGTTCCTAGGAGTCCATTCCAGACAGGTTCCCAGTGCCAAAGAAACCCTATCAGATCTCACTTTTATGGCAGAATTAAGCATTTTTATTTATAATTATGTGTTGTGGAGGCTAAGAGTTACACATATATTGCTTTAAAGCTCATTTGACTGACAGGTGGGCATGCTTTAGCAGTTAGACTGGAGGCTTTAGGTCTCTTTAAACACCACTTTGCCTGTTTTAAAGGTGATTGAAGGACAGCATTTAGAAAACAATGGGTGTCATTTCTGAGGCTGTCCTTGCATTAAACACTCCATTGTTCCAAAAGCTGATCTATATCCTACTGAGAGTACTGTGAAGCAACTAGAAACAGCTGATGCCAAGTAACTGTTAGCATCCACAGAAATGTGACTTCTTACCCTAAATAACCCTCACAGTATGTGTCATTTTCCAGATGAAATGAGATGAGATTAAATTGGGACAAAGAAGCACAGAGTTTTGTTAAATAGTAAAACTAACTGTAGAGGTTAGATTCATCCATCTATCAATTAATGGACGTTAATACATCTACAGGTTAGGACGCTGGTTTATCTGCTTAACATACATATCAATCATAAAAAACAAATAGGAGAAACAAGAAAGAAAGAAAGAAAGAAAGAAAGAAAGAAAGAAAGAAAGAAAGAAAGGCAGCTTACAGGGTATTCTTAGGTTGGCGTATACAGAGAGGAAAGACAGAGGAATGCTGGATTGGGCAGAAAGAGTAAAAGATGAAGACAAGGTTAATGAGGAGTCTGACGCCGCCGGGGAACCTTTCCTTGGCTCCAGACGTACCAATCCCCCCCCTCACCACCACCTCCCCGCACACACATACACACACACACACACACATACATACACATACCTAAACACCACGGTAAAACCCCTTTAAAAGCTGTTAACCTATAGCTCAGCTTATCAACGGGCCAAAAACACAGGAAGGCTGCCTCATTAACACACTTAAACAAACTCACAACTCAGCAACAAGAGAAAGGGCACTTTGGTGAAATGAGAACCAGCCAACAAGCACAACATGACACGGGAATGGCACCTCGATGACACGGAGAGCAACCATGCATGTATAAAAACAAGTCCCCGAGCCCACTGCCTGCATGAAACTCTATAAATAAAGAAGAGGGTACATTCTGAGAGCTGCTGGTTTGGCTTCAGGCGGTAATTTAGCACACTTGGGTCCAATGGGGTGTTAGAATGTGATGAGGAGCAATTTATTTTTTTACTGTACTTGACTAAAAAGGGGATACGCTGCTCCCAAACTGTAGCAGGACAAACAAATAACATTATTCGTGGACTTTATTGAAAATATATCACATTTGCTGTGGAGGTAGGGAAAATATTATGTTGAATTACTCGTTTCTGTTGACCTGAAAGTTTTTACTCATACTAAAGCTGGTTGTCTGTCAACTGACGGATCGCAGTAAGTTTACAGGTGAAGGTGCATTTAGTAACAAAGGTGTTGTTCCCTGTCTCTGAGGGATTAACTGGAGCCTAATGTCCTGAAAACATGGCTTTCCTGGTGTGTCTCTGGCAGTTGGTGCATCAGTGCGCTCTACGAGAAGTCTGTAAAAATACAGTAGAATCTACTGAGGTAATGTGAAGGATTTTTCCGTTTTGGTATTTTACAGGAGTTTTCTTTTTTTTTTTTTTCTCTCCCTTAATGCAATGCCTTGTGGGTACAAGAGTTCTGGGCATGTATTTAGGAAATTCATGCCACTTCAGAAAGCTAGCAGTCAGCAACTTTTATGGTGGTTGGGTTTTGTGTATCTCTTGGCCCTGGAGAAACATCACTTTCGTAGGGAGAAGACAGCCTCAACCCTCTGTGGCACTAAAGTAGTAGCGGACTAGCCGCTTGGTAGGGCTAGCTAGGTAGCATTAGTGTTAGGCTCGTAAGCTAACGCTAGCTCGGCTAGCACTGAAATTGGTGCATCTATATGATGTTTAAATGGGCATAATGTAAAACATTTCTCACTGAGTGGCTTCTTGAGAATGACGCTTTGACAGTACTGATGCTAAAGCAAAGCAAAAAATGAAACCAGAGCTTAGTTGGCGTGCACGTGTGAGTTTGCGCGTGTGCAGGTGAGTTTGTGTGTGTGTGTTTCTATTCATGAGCGAGTGCGGATGATGTTAAAACAAAACTGTCTTGAGCGCCTTTGAGTGAGAATTCGCTTGTGTGTGTGAGAGAGAGAAAGCTAGCTAGCTAGCCTCTGTTAGCCACACAGCCACAGGCTGCTAACTGACTCTCATTGAGCAGTTTAAAGTGAAGTGAAGGACAGGCTGTTTTACCAACGTTATGCTGGCTTCCAGCATTTGTGGATTTAACTGTGCCTCTTATAGTGCCTACCTGCACCACTACAGATCACACAGACGTATTAACAATGTGTTTTTTTTTTCATGTCGATTTAAAGAGGGTGGAAGAAGTTTTTCTTCATGTAGTAGCTCATGTGTCAAGAACTCACCCAGACACAAGGACCAGACAAACTTGGAACTGTAGGGTGTCTGTACAGTTGAAGTGTTCTTATCATTTTTGCAGTCTCTCTTATGATCATACGTTCATATGCAAACAGCTGGACAAGCTTAAAGATTAACATCAACTTTCTTCTTACCACAGAGGTGCAAGGTCACTGATCCCACTCAAACACATGCCACCATGGAGCAAAGAAAACTTTGCCATCGCTCAGTAATGAAGTTGTGGACTCACTCATGGACAGACTGGAGGTTTTGGGAGTTAGCAGTGTAGAAAACTTGAGCTTAGTGACACCCAAGGACCTGGATGGAATTTTGCAGCAGACTTATTAAAGCTTTCACTGAAGGTAAGTTTTGCATCTATAAAACCTTATTCCCTTTGCATTGCACTTGAAGCACTGGAGATTAAGTACAAAACATATATGGACAAATATCACAATATTTATGATGATATTGTGGGAACAACTGATAATACTTAAAAAAAAAAAAAAAAAAAGGTTTATCAATAATGCCTGTACAGCCTAATGGCTAAAGGCAAAGAATAGACAGCGAGACAGCTACAACAGTCAGGTAAGTTCCTAAATATCAGAAAAAAGAAACATCATTATTATTTTGACCATGTCTCTCGTACTACTGTTGTCTGGGTTCTCATAGCTTTAATGTTATATGTTAATGCATTGTTTATCAACGTCAGGTCCAGTCCAAATTGACCCTGGTGGGCCTGTAACATTGTGAAACAATGTGTTATTAATGTTACAGTTGTCATGTTGCTAATTTTTGGTGGTTTATGTTCATAGACTCACAAGCTGCACCTGGTCCTGCATCCATGCCTCTGCCACAGGAGCAAAGCTGCTTGCCAGGGAGATTGTAGAGCGATATCTTTGCTTTTTCCAAGACAGCATTGGAACATATTATGATGCTGTTTTCATCCAGTTAGAAAACAGGCTTAAAAATGTGAAGAGGACATCAGTCATCAGCTTGGAGAAGAGGCTGACAGCAGATGAGGTGGAGGAAGCGACAGAGAAAAAAATCCAGAAATTCAGATCGTTATGGATGTGTGGAATGGGGACCGACTGTTGTGAGTAGACAAGAACCACAGGCCAAACAAGCTGAATCGAAAAGTGCCTTCAAACACCAACATCTTCAGGTAGGGCTGTGACCATCTTCTTGTCGTTTCATTTCTTTTTGAATTAATCAGTTTTGACTTATTTTTTATGATCCAATAAATCAATTTGATTAACAACTTAAAGGCATAGTTCATATTTTTGGACACAAAGTGGTGTGAAATACTCATCTGCAATGTCGTGCATGATATTTTATTTGTTTGTTTGTTTGTTTGTTTTATCTTTATGTCTTCTGTGGGCTGAGTCTGGACCTCCTTCAGGTTAGAAGAAGTTACTTCAGACTAGTTTGCTCGGCTCACAAAAAATGAAAGGTTTTTCTTCCCAAAACAACATGCGTTTGAAATAGTATCATATTTCCATCCCAAAACTATCATCAGTTAAAGACCCAGATTTCACCTTCAGTCTGCTCTATTTTATCTTCCCAAGTATCACTGTTCACTCTGCCCCCAGAACAATATTTTGTGGCCCCCTGCCTGAAATCAAAGCTTTGTGTTAGTGCGGCCCGTGTTTTTTTTTCTTACATGCATCTGGGCGTTTTATATTTTTCAACACTTGTGGGCTACCGTAGCTCAGGCTCATGACAACAACACGAATTAGCAATTGGTCACTTGTAACATGTTTGGGTCAAAGTTCAGGTCCAAACTTAAAGATGAGCATCTTAAAGCCATACTGAGGGTCTCAGCTACTTCCTCCCTCAAGCCAAATGTTCTGAAGAACTCTTCATGTTCTGACTTGTTAAGACTGAGAAGACTGGATCAGTTTTTGTTTTTTTTTTCAAGTCTTGAAGCCCTTTTTTGTGTGGAACATTTGATGCCTCACCCAGACACTACCTCCAGAGGGCCCTTGGTAAGTTGAGCTTGAGACCCCTGGACCAGGCTGCCGTAACACCTTCAGCAGATGAACACCGTGCCCTACAGGAGAAGCTGGAGGAGGCCACCCAAAGGTACCAGACCGACATCAGGACTGCCTTTTGGATGGTGGACCGACTTCAGCATGACCTGGTGGAAGAAAGGCGTCGGTTCGCTCAGGACAAAGCTGTCATCGTGTCCTTGAAGGCCGAACGCGAGGAGGAGAACAAGAAACACCAGGAGGACGTGCGAAAATGCCGGACAGATGATTCAGAGCCTTCAGCGTGAGCTGAAAAAACAGCAGCAGCTCATCACTGTCCAGGCGTCCAAAGAGAGATCTGTTGTCGCGATGTTAAAGTCAGAACAACAACTCCGCCTGAAGATCGCACAGGACAACAACAAGTACCAGGCAGACATCAAGAGAGCCGGACAGACGGTGGAGACTCTACGGAGTGAGCTGCAGAAACAGCAGCAGCTCATCTCTGATCACGACTCTGTCATTGAGTCTCTAAAGGTGGAGCGTGAAGCCCAACGCCAAAAGATGGCAGAGGAGACGGCTGACATTCAGCAGAGGGCTGTGGAGAGAGAGCAGGAGTTACTGAAGGAATGTTTCAGGATTAATTTTAAGCTTCTTTTATTGGCTTTTTAATATCTTCATGCTCTGGCACCCTCTGATTTATCTGATTTGTTTTCATCATATGTGCCTGTGAGAGCCCTCAGGTCTTCAGGTCTTTTACCAAAAGTTGAAACAAAGACCTGCAGTGAGGCAGCTTTTAAACACGACGGCCCACGTCTGTGGAGCAGCCTGAAGACCTGAGAGCTGCACAGAGCTCCAACACTTTTAAAAGCAAACTCAAATCCTACTTTTTTAATCTGGCTTTTAACTGAGTTTTAATTTGATCATTTATTCAACAAGTTCTGATCTTAACTGTCTTATTTATTTCTTTTAACTCAGTTGTTTTGTTTTCTTGAGTTTTTAAATCTCATTCTACCTTCAGTGTTTCTTCATTATGATCTCCTGACAGTGTTTCCTCAGTTCATCAGCACACGTTTTAATTATTTTGTGCATTTTTAATGCACTGTGGGGTGTGGGTTGGTGTGTTTGGTCACTTTATTTGGTTTCATATTACTAATTTTCTGTTTGTGAAGCTCTCTGTGTTACTCTACAGTGTATGAAAAGTTCTATAAATAAAGTCTGTTTGATTGATTGCAGGAGCTCAATAAGATTAGTGCTCAACTTGATGCTCAGAAAGACCAGAAAGAGCTTCAAGTGAAGATGGTGAAGAGCGTGGAACACTACAGAGCGCTCGTTCTGGAGGAGAGAAAGAGGGCCGACTCACTTGAGAGCGAAGTGGAGCAATTTAAACCGGCACACCAGAGGCTCAAGTTGGCCTCAAGTTCAAAATGAGGAGATATTTTTAATAAAATTTTAAACATTTTATATCTTTTCTCCCTTTTTTCCATTGATACACAGGGTTTAAGTGATTTTGAATTAATACAAAATGTTTCTGCTTGGACTAAGACTCATTCAGAATGCAGCAGAGTAGAGCCAGTGTGAATGCACACAGACACTATTTGAAACCATTTGGACTGGAGATGCATCTGGTGTATTTTGGCCATCAGAGGAGTCACATGATGTTGTTGGCAGGGGCGTTTCTAGGATTTGGGGAGATCAGGGGCTAAGGCCAGAACATTAGGGGCTGGGCAGAGTTTCTGAAGAAGCTGTCAGCTGTCAGCTTCTCTTGTCTTCTTCTCTTGCCTCATCTCCTCTCTTCACCTCCAAAGAGGGCAGGGGCTGACCCAAAGGTAAATATGAAGTTGTTCATCAATCAAGAATGGTAAAGAATTCCACCTCCAAAGCTTCAACAATTAGTGTCCTCAGTTCACAAACACTTATTGAGTGTTGTTAAAAGGAAAGATGATGAACACAGTGGAAACATGACCCTGACCCAGCTTTTTAGGGACGAGTTGCAGGAATCAAATTCAAAATGAGTGAATATTTGCAACAAAATAATAATAAAAAAAATTAAGTTTATCAGTTTGAACGATAAATATCTAGTCTTTATAGTGTATTCAGTTGAATATACATACATATGTATGAACCTGAGTGGGGACCCCTTGTGCGTGCCTGCCACGGTTGCATATGAGTGCTAAATAGGATGTAATTATGTTCCCATAATGCACAGGGGCAGAAATGCATCATGTTACTGACTATTTATCCTCCAGGAGGTTATTAAGTTCCTTTATCACGCAGGTTTAAATGGGTTTTTTTACTTGACTGTAGTGCTACAACTTCAGGCTTTGTGCACAAGGGTTTCCCATATCACAGGGTTTTTGGTCCGTAGCATGCTGAGGAATACAGCCCACACTGCTGCCAAACGACATTAGCAGTAGAACTGAATATGAACACACATTAGACTTAGCTGCTTTCAAAATGTGTAGAGATGATGTAGACTAGGGTAACATCCTCTTTTGCCCAGATTTGTCCTTCTTTTTGGTTATAAATTTCCTGAAAACTTGGGGTTTTTCTCAGCTTGTTCTATGAACCATTGATATTTATAATAAAGCACCACTGGCATTATTCTGATGTACCTACATGTTAAGATTTTGAGCGTGCATGCCTTGAATGCATAACGTGAAAGACCCAGACTGCTCCTTCTCTCAGATCAAAACAGAAAACACGCTCTGACTGCCACCGCTCGTTTTCTTTTTCTTTAATTGTGGGCCATTATTTACATTTTTGCACAAAAGAGAATTATATTTTTGAAAAAAAAAAACAACCTCTCTCTGGCCTTTTTAGCTAGGCATGTTGTGAGGCAGTATTTATGTTAAGTTTTAGAAACTTCTCACCTTAAACTTTTTAGTATCATTTACAGGTCTAGACCTGTTAACGCTTGGAAAGCGTCTTGAGATAACGTTTGTTATGAATTGGCACTATATAAATAAAGATTGATTGATTGATTGATTGATAAACAGAAAAGGAATGTTTTATATAAATGTTTGGTTCTTAAAGCTACTTTGTCATTTTTGAGTATCTTTGGGTATTTTTGCAGTATCTCCATGAGACCACGTAGGGTGGCCTCTGTTTGGGTTTTCAGAGAATGGTCACCCAGATGTAGACTTTCCCATATTTAAGAACTTTGTAGATATAGAACTTTAATAACTGAAACATTTTTGATCAATTTTGTCACGAAAGGTTTCTAAGGTGTCAATAACAGCCGGCATCCTGCAGCGGTGGAACCACAGCGATATCCATCGTTGCACATGGGCTCCATAACAATAAACACCAATCGCAGCTAAAAGCCGGCTGCACCATCATCCTCCAGTGTACCTCTGGCACCACTGATGATTCATTTGCATACATAATCAGTGTGTGACCGTGTGTGATTAATTCATGACCTCTATTTTATTATCATGTAAAGCACAAAATCCACAAAGAGATGAAAGGTACCACTTTATACCCACAAGAGGGACCAAAGTAAAAATGAACTTTAAGTCCCCCTCAGGAGACTTCAGTTATAGAAAAACTTGACTGGATTGATGATCTACTTGTTTTTCTTTTCTTGGTTGAAGAACAAACTCTAAGTACCATAACATTTAATTAAAGCCTTTGTGTTTCAGATACGTTCCAAACAAAGCACTTATACCTTTACTCCAGTTTGTCCAATACACTCTAATAGCAGTACAAGACAAAAGGTCAAACATGCTGGATTAAAATTAAAGGGAGGGGCGCACGCTTAACAGAGAAAACCTTTAAAATAAGTGCAACCCTTAACTGAGCCAAACTCTTGCTTTGGTCTTCTGTTTGAATAAATGTTTGGGAATCCGTCAGACATCCTCAGTCAAGCTAAATGATGAGTAAAATAGCTTTTGGGGACTGATAATTATGTGTCTAAATACATATAATTATTCATTTTCAAACAGTGTGAGGACATTGCAATTATCAAACTGACAGACATTGTTGTAAATTGCTCTTGTCCTTTTGTTTTTTTCCCCCTCAAAATAAAAGGTAATTGTTTTCTTCGTGCACAGGCTGTCCAACATTAAGAGCCACTATGTGCCATCTTCACAAGAAAACAAAAGGTGATTTGAGCGACTCTCCCAAGCCCTACATTACAATCTTCACCCATTCTCTCCGTCTTTTCAAGTGCATGCAATCTATATTAAAAACACGTCCAAAAAAATGTGTGTGCCAGTCCCCCCATAATTAAACACACTTCAGGTCTGGTACACATCATTCCTCATTGTCCTTCAGATGCTTTTTACTTCACAGTTGCACAAACATTTTTAGCATAAACAAGCCCTCAGTCTTTTCCCTGATGTGTTTTTCAGTATGAGTTCTTGTGCCTATGAGCTCTATGTATTTTTAGATGATGCATTAAGAGGAGTGAGTTTGGAGAGACAGACCGGGAACAGAAATTTGTGTGGATTTGGCCGTGACATAGAAGCTCTTCCTGATTCATGCATATTTATGTGGACAAGGTCTTTCTCAGAATCCGCCCCACAGCTGCTCCTAAGTGGCCTCATTTTTCTACCTGACGTTGTTTTGTCAGACATCTCACAGTAGTAATATAACAACGAGCATATCTAAAGTAGTCAAGACACTGAATCATTGCCTGGCAAGTCAACCGTGCAAAATTAATTTTTCATTGGCTTTATTTAAACATCCTGCCTGCAGTCCCTGAACCTTTGATCACTGCTGATTGTCTCCACCTCTCTCTCTCTCTCTCTCTCTCTCTCTCTCTCTCTCTCCCGCTCCTTCCACCTCAGCTCTCTCCTGCAAGCTGAGTAATGAAGACTTCACTCTGCAAGCTGCATTCGAAGGTCGAGTGTGAAGTGAGTGTACGTCAAATGTCAATGGGCACAGTGGCTTTCTGTGTGTGTGTGTGTGTGTGTGTGTGTGTGTGTGTGTGTGTGTGTGTGTGTGTTTTGGTGAAGAGCATGCTCTGTAATCTTTGACCAGCTGGGGTGAAATAGTGTTTCAGCACTACGGTGTGAAGGGATCGATGTCACACACTCTTACACAATTACTCACTCTACAGAGTCCCTGTATGACCCAGCGAGTAAAGAAAAGCAAATTTGTCCTCAGTTTAGCTTTACAGGTTGATAAATTGCAGAAAATAAGACAGATCCTATAAATACAAAGCAGCTCACTATGTTTAGTTTTGAGGCACCAAAAATATATTCATTGGAATACTTTTATTTTTTTGTTTCTTTCTGCTTCTTTTGCAAAAATCCAGAACTTTTTGGTGTGCAATCGAGCAAATTCAGACAATTTTACTTAAATATTTCAACCAAGCGTTGCCCTTAACTTTTGTTTAAGTGAGTGCAAGAGTGTTGGTTATTTATTTTGCAAACATCCCAGGGGACAGCTGAGCAAGCACAGCTGGAAAGCCAGGGGAGACCCAGTGATGTAGAAACCCCCCCACAAAAATTCAATTTGATATGAGTTTAACATGAATCCTTTGGGCAAAACAAAGCAGAGTGTTTCAGATGGACAGAGAGAGAGAAGAAAAGGACAGAAATTCATTATTACATTTACACATAATCAGAGTTCAGATGGGTGTCTTTGAACTGTTTCAACATGTTCCCATTTCTCAGCGCTATTCCAGGGATGAGATGTTGCTTAAAACCATCAAATATGACAGGGGATTTTGCAGCCAGAGCCAACCGCCATCCTGATCTCTGATGTTGGCGAGCCGTCCAGACGGAAGTGGATTTGGACGACGAGCAGGAGGATGACTGGAAAACTGGACGAAGGACAAGGAAAGAGGTTTGGAGAATAAAAAGGGAGCATGATAGAGAGCTGAAAGGACGATGAGGTTGAAAAGCAGGATAAAGAGTGAGGTCTGTGTTATTCTGTAGGGGGATTAAAGCTATCTTCTGCAGGGTTTCTGGACATCCAAACACAGTCCAGCCCACATACACACTGACATTAATGTAGACCTGTATGCATGCACACACACAGAGGCAGGATTATCCTTATCCAGTAATAATCACATCACATCACATCTGATGCTCTGATCATGACTTCTGGCTACATACGTAGCAGCAGACTCTGTTTATGTCTGTGTGTCTGCTTGTGTGTGTGTGTGTGTGAGAGAAAGAGAGAGAGAGAGAGAGAGAGAGAGAGAGAGAGAGAGAGAGGGGAGGTGCGCAGAGCAGTGCACATGCATCTGCTGTGAGATAAAGCAGCCTAATCCTAAAGGAATGAAACATCTTCTCTCTTTCATCCCATCCCTTCTCTTTTTCAACATTAAAGGACGATATAATGCTGCTCAAGTCGAGTCAGACTAAAGAGAGGAAGCATAAAAAAGACGGTAAGATAAGGGGTAGCCAAGATGAAGAGATTAGGAATGAAAGGAGACGAGAATTAAAGGGAATGAAATGTCACTTCCAGGTCATTTCTCATCTTTTGAGTTTCTGTCCCGTTTCTTTCATCTTTTTCCTCTCATTCAAGACGGTTTGCATTAAGTGAAAACCAAACAAAAACCAGCAACCAAACAGTTTGATTTTTTATTGTATTTTGTCCATCTAAACAAACTGTAGTTAAGCTGCCACAGTGTCTTCCTGATTCCCTCTGTGATAATGATGGAAAATATGCCACCTTTGCATTTTTTTTCCACATTGAAAAAAACGGCTCATGTTCAGCCGGTCAGACTGATCTGATGTCATCTGGCGACTGCAACACAAAAGGTGTCAGGACTCTGTTTAAGAAGGTGTAAAGTACCACAGACCTGTGGATGAATCATTTATAAAGCTGTCGACTGCTTAGTCATGGAGAAACAAAACCAAAAACCCAGCCATTAAATTTCACTGCCTTAATTTGATTCCCAATCAAGATACTGTTAAGAATTACTTTGTATTATTACAATGAACTCAAACTGTTTTGGAAAGCTACATATTTTAATTCAAACAGGAAATGAAAACAGATAACATCACTAAACAATAAGAGTTTTTGTTTTCAAGTCTTTAATTGAGTTTTGTTCTGGCAGAATTTATATATTAATACAAACTGCATTGTTGCAAATTAAAGGTAAAGTTTTGTTGTTTTCAGAAGTGACTTTCCCTTTGGGTTTCCTGGTTTGTTTATTTTCACAGGTTTCACTTATTTTTCCAGTTGCATGTTGTGTTTTTTTTTTTTTTTTTTTTACTGTTGGGTAAAATCCTTTATTCTTTTTTGGCAGTAGTATTTCTGATCCAGGTTTTGTAAAAGCAGCACCAAGGCTCCCTCTCTCTCTCTCTCTCTCTCTCTCTCTCTCTCTCTCTCTCTCCCCTTTCTTCTCTTCCCCTCCTTTCATATAGAAAGTTTATCTAACATGTGCAACCAGTTACTGCATACATTTTACAATGGGAGAGAAACAGCCGAACACTAAATGAAAGGCAGAGTAAACCCAGAAACCTCCATAAAATACACACACACACACACACACACACACACACACACACACACACACACACACACACACACACACACACACACAAGCACTCGTTCACATCCATATAAAGATAACGGGTGTGCACATGTAGGAAGCACACACACACACACACACACTCACTGAATGTATACAGAGGTCTCAACACGACAGACGCCAGGGCTGCCGGTGTGCTGGTAGCGCAAAGACGACACCGCAAACAGGAAATTCTGCAGGATTTCCCACAAATCCCCTCTCTCTTCATGTGGTGGATAGCTGGTGACTCAGGCTCAACCGCAAACATGTAAATAGACAGAGAGGAGTCGTTTTCTGGGAGGAATACAGGATCTGGATCAGACTCGTGTTGGTGATTAATTCTAGGTTTGGGAGATAAATGTGTGAAATAAGTTGTTATATCAAAGCGCCGTGTTCGCCTCCTGTGGATTTAGCACTCAAAACTCTCACCAGAATTTGGGAAGAAAGCTTTTCAAAGCAACAATAATCACATTTTCTCATGAAACTTTGAAAAAAATGACTGAGTCTCTGACTTTTATTTCACTACAGTAGTTAGGCAGTGCCAGCTTACAGTGTGAAGTTTTGTTGGCAAGTACACTGCCAGAAGAATCCAGTCCCATCCCTCAGTATACAAAACTAATCCCTTAGAGCTGGAGGAAGCTGCAAACAGCTCATTGAATCAACTTTAAGTCGTCATCTCATTTAGAAATGGAAACAATACTTTTTAATCTGCTGCTTTTCACAGGTCTGAATTCATAAGTATCAGGTTGATTTCTATCTATTTTACCTTTTCTATTCTTTCCTTTCCCCTTTTTATACCTTCAAAGATTGTGTCTCAGAATAAACAAAATACTTCACATCACTATGAGCCCATCTTGTGACGTCAGGGAAGCTGGAGTCTGAGTTAACTGCTCAGCGCTGGTTCAGGCAGCAAACGAAGGTCACGTTATACTGAGACTGACACATAAAAAGTAGAACAATTACGCTAAGGACTAACCCTTGATTTACACATACACCGTGAGCACGCCGCTCACGGTGAGCGCCGCACACGGTGCATTCACACAGCCCGCGCCGCTATCCGTCTCCGACGCGTGCTACCAACGGCCGCTCGCGGCTGTTTCGCTTTGAATCTATTCTTTTCAGAGTACGTTGCAGAGATGCGTCAGTTTCCACAGAGCAGATCGTACCAAACAGGAAAACAGACACGAAAAACGATCAGAGTTTCCGGTCTTTTCAAAATAAAGCACCATGTTCAGCCTGTTGATCGTAAAATTATCCTCGTATATTAAAACTTCGACACTGGCACAGGGCCAGCAGTCATCAGCGGGTCAGACCCAGAGGAAATCTGACGCCATGGACGAGGAAAAGTTTATATTGGAGGCGGAAAACCAGATAATTATATACGATACAACACATCCTTTATATAAGGACACCAACAGAGACTAAAAGGGAAGGACTGAATTAATGAAGTTCTGGGAGGGCAGGTGAGTTTAACATACTAAATATCATGAAAGTAGTTGTCATGGGTGTGATTCCTGCAGGAAAATGTGGTTCTCCTGTGATCTCGTGTATCCAGCTGCTATGAGTGCGCTGAGCTGCGCTCCGCTCCTGAGATGGATGCAGTGCGAATTGGCTCGCGCTGAAGGACCGCGGCGCTGACGGACTGCTGCGCTCACGGAGTATGTGTGAATCGGAGGTAACTTCTTCAAAGTCTTTTAAAGGAGCAGCTAACTCTTAGCAGTTTGACAAGACAGGTGGGTGTGTGTGACATAGTGGTGTTTAATATCCTACACCTATAATTGTTGAAGGTTGTGTGTTCTATCTATCTATCTATCTATCTATCTATGTTTTTTTTTCTTTTGGCTCATGTTTAAGCCTTTAGCCCATTGTTCAGCCTTTAGCTCATGTTTAAACCTTAACTCAGGTTTTTACCTTTAGCTTGAGTTTAAGCCTTTAGCCTGTGTGCTCCGTCACTTTCCTGTTTAGCGTTCTTCTTCTCTTCTGTCCTTTTTCTTAATGCCAGTCCAGCTCCAGTGTCCACCAACACAGATCTCTCTTTTCTTTTCTCTATAAAACTTCATAAATCTGGTCCTGTCCGACTTGATCAGAAATCCAAAGAAATATCATTTATAAATATTCTATAGTGGTGCTGATAATCTCATTTCAAATTTTGGATTAAGATCTGGCAGATATCTAGAAGGGAGACTTTTTCAAGATCACTTAGAAAGTCCTCACAGAGACTTTAAAAAGAAACTGATATAAATCAATTTACTACGGGTCCCAGTGGGTTTGAGACCCTCATCCTTAGCTGTGTGTGTTTTCCATATTTGAGATATGACCCAAAGAGATAAATTAAACTCAATACATCAGAGCAATCATCAACAGATTTTGCTCTTCCTTCTATGAGATCATCAAAGCCCTGCGTCCACTGACTCACAGTCTCCTGCCCCTGTGATAAAGAGCACACTTCCCTCCAATCTGTTCTCAAAGAATGACCTTTGAAAAACATGCTGGGAAACTCCCCGTGGCCAGAGCCTGTTTAGACCTCACTAACTCCTGAGATAGGAGCAACTACAAACAAACAGCAGATTCACAACATCATTAAAAGGTCTCACAAAATGTTAATACAAGAATTTCATGCTATAAATTGTTGGGGTTTGGATTTACCTTTTTTTTTAAATAACATTACTTTGGCCCTGAGCTACCTTTGGTATTTGCAGAGATAAGAAACCTCAAAGGAACAATGAACAAAAACTGAGTTGGGTGTAGCTTTTTGAGCACTCAACAAAGAGAAAAATGTTGGAGATGAATAAATATTAACAGCTTCACGCTGATTAAATAAACATTAAACTCACATAAAACATTCATCAGGAAGTGAACTGTGGAGATTTTAAGCAGCAGAGTGATTTTTAGCTGCCCTCCGTCTGCTGTCTGAATGAAAAAAGACAGAGGATCATCAATCCTACTGACACACACACACATACACACACACATACTTACTCAAGGTCCCAGGATGGTAAAGTCATTGAAATTGTAAGGGCCTCTCTCGGTCTAAATCCATGTTGCTATGACAACCGCCAAGGAGAGTATTTGTAAGGCACTCGACTTTGATAGTGGTTATGTAACTAACATCAGTCCCTCGGCCCGACACGCTGACCAGCTTTTCATGGCTGATATAAGACCGTGGAGAGTAACTGTCTGACACAGATCTGATCATCTTTTTGTTTCTGAAACAAGAAACCGATTTGTGTCTGTCGATAGTCATCAAACCATAACTTTTTGATTGCAATGGCTTCAAATCACAACAAAAGTTATCTTTGAGAGGAAGAAAAAAGCAGATTTACACCTGACAGTTTTTCATCTCACTCAAAGAAAAAAAAAAAAAAGTCCAGCTTCAGTGAAATTAAGACTCCCCAGACTAGGCTGAACAGACACAACTCCACAGAGATGTAATAAACCGAGTAATGACAAGGCTTATTTTGCAGACATATCTGGAGGGAAGGATTTTGCATTTCCTTTGATCTGGATATATGGTCACTTCTTAGTTTGTTAATTGGATTTTAAAACAATGCAGTGCAGCAGAAAGGAGAGTGTTGGCTGGTAGTCATAGATAGCAGAGTGCCCTAAAGGCTGACCAGTCACACCTGTCATCATCAGAGAGAAGCCAATGGGCTCAGAGACTGACAGAAATCCAAAAGAAGTCTACGTGCAAACAGTTAACTGCATTTGTCAACAAGGCCACAAAAAAAATAAAACAAAACAAAAAAAACAGTCATCGTAGAGCCATCTGGATATGTTAAAGAAAGACAGAGTCCATGAAAGAAGCAGACCGTAAAGATATTTGTAATAAGAGCCTCAATGTAATGGTAATATGAGAACAATGATAATGACTGCAAGTCTAAGATTTACATTAACAACTTAATAAATGAAAACACATGTGAAAGTGGTATGAAAAGCTGTGGTCGTTGGAGTTAATCAGGTCTCAAGCAGGCACTCCTCAGGATGATCCTCATAAAGCTAAGAGAGCTGAAAAACCCCAGGAAACATAGAACAACATGAGTACATGCAGAAAAGAGAGAGAGAGGATGAGAGCCAGGACCCCCCTGTGTCAGAAAGTCTTTGCTTATAGTAGCTGGTTCAACCCTGAGCTAGCGATAGATTATTTGATTCTCACAAGTTAACTGTGGCGAAGTACCGCCCTAAAATGCAATGAGACGATCAAAGTGTGTATAACTGTTCCCATACACTGTTACCATACCAAGACAACCTCCAGTCTGAAAATTTGAGACAATGCTGAAGTGCTAAAATCTGCAGTCTGTCAAGTGTCCTCTTGAGGCTGGCTCCGGAAGCACTGGAAGTCACAAACACACCAAGCCAAAAAAAAAGCCGTTTTCACGGCCAAAATAAACATGTTTACAGCCTGGTACAAAGAATGTCTCCCGTCTGAATTGCTAATAACACCAACGGCATGCACTGTACGGGGGTAATTTTTTTTTCTAACTAGGCAGTTTAGACAATATTAAGATTGCCAGTTCTCCCAGTCAGAGGCACGGCTCTGCTCACATGACTGCCGGGCGCCCTATGGCTGTAACTGTGGAGACTCAAAGCCTGCCTCGCCGGCCATTTTGCTTCAAAAATCTGTCTCAGAAACAGACGGGTGATGTCACGGAGACTACGTCCATTAATTATACAGTCTGTGACTCAGACATTCTCTGTCCATACGTCCATTAAATTACATTGCAGAAAGTCAGTTTCCTGTCTGTTTTATGTGCTTTTCCTGAAATTTTAATTTGAAAAATGGTCAAAAAGGGGATCATGGGATACATGCAACTCCAACACATCTTTTACCCATTCCTAAGCCACATCCCAGCCAAGAAAAGTGTCTCAGTGAATAGATACTTCCTGTTGTCTTTTTTTAAGTATCACATAATTCCAATGCTGTTATTCAATAATGTTACGAAAGAATCCAACAAAATATGACTATGACCTATTTAAAATTTGGCCCAGTTTTCCTGCACTCAGCTTGACCCTAACCTGTC
Source organism: Labroides dimidiatus (assembly GCA_030710495.1). Lineage (NCBI taxonomy): Eukaryota > Metazoa > Chordata > Actinopteri > Labriformes > Labridae > Labroides > Labroides dimidiatus. Next base: position 3,974,398 of record CM061160.1, read on the forward strand.
TAAAAAAAAAAAAAAAACCTCCGTATGTCAACCAGTTCCATGTTAATTTATTATGTTAGTAGAAAACAATAATTTTAGGGTCAAATGAGTTAAACTTGAAACCACTGCTTTCAACTTACCTAATACATTTACATGGAACCAGTTGACGTGTTATATTAATTAAATGCAGAGTCCCGTCTTCATTGTAACTCCCTCTGTTCCACCAACTGAATCCTCAATTTAGCATGAACCCACCTGCTGATGAGCAAAGCAACATGACTTACCTGCAGAGAGGTACGCACCAACATGCAGGGGCGGGTTCAGACTTTTTAGACTGGGGTGCCCCAACCAGGGCACTGGCTTATACGGGGGGCATGCATTATGTGAGCCTGTACTTAAATAAATAGTATCTATGTCTGCTTATTTGTATGAATTAAAATACAGGATTTTAAAAAAGAGAGAGATAAGACTCAAACTAGACTAAAAAAAAAAAAAGCATTACAAAATAATTTAAAACAAAAATTTAACCAAACAGTGCTGCAGTGCACTGAAAATACTTCTGAACGAGCTTTCTTTAGATGTAGTTTAAAACTCAAATGTAAAAAGTAAACTTTTTTTTATTATTGAGAAGTACATTTTTCACAAGTACCAATAATCTATTTTTGTTCCTTTATATCAAAGCACATAGACCAAAATTATTATTATTAATTATAATCACAATTTGCTATAGTCACAGAAATAATGACAATCACACATTTTTGCCAAATTGTGCAGCACTAAAGTAAATAAAGTGACATGTTCTCTTATAAATTCAAGACTATGGTAAAAACAATGCTATTCAATTTCTTTTGTAAGCTTATGTAAATCGCCCATGGAGGGGGCGCCATTGGGTGGGGCCAGCGCTGTGTTCAGTTTTTATGACAATTTAACAGTAATGACTAAGTTAGCTTATTTCTAGAGGGCAACAAATTTCACAGTCACATTGAGCTCCAGCTATTAGAGTTATGAACAATAGTCAAAGGAATATGATTATTTATGTTGTGAAATAACCGATTTTTGTAAAACAGACAAACAAACGAAAAGTCACCCTACATAAAAGTAGGGAAACCTAAACAGAGTGAGTTCATATAGCAGAAGTTCCCCTTAGGAAGAGCCAACACTGATCCAACAGATGACATTTACATCACAGATCAGACCTGAAGACAGAGTTGGGTCAGTTGTTAAAGAAAGCTCTTTAACTGAGGCACCTAAATGGAATAAAATCTTTGATAAAGGATGGAATATGTTCCTATCACACACTTGGTGCTTAACACGTCCTTCCTGTCTCTATCTCTGCATCAGTATTCATGTGAGTCCTGCAAGTGTTATTATGTGAAATCACACCTCTCTGACGTCCACGGCTCTTGTTCAGTATGAATAAGTCCACTGTTCGACTGTTTGTCTGAAGCTGCTGGTAGCAATAACACTGATCACTGATCCCCAGGTACCAATAGACTGTTCCCTGCTCAGGAAACACACACACACACACAGAGTTGTTATATAAGCTCATACACACAGAAACATAGGTAGGTATTGTTCCAGCATACCCTCTGAAAAACTCAACATTATATTCCAGAAAGAGAGACATATAGACAGCCTTGACCTACTGAATCCACCCTCCTGACCCACACACACAAACACACACAGTCAACAGGTACCATTATAAACATCCCCTCTGGCTTTTGTGTGACCACCTACAGAATAATAATTACTGACACACGGAAACACTTTGAGACAAAGGGAGTATGTCTCCCCGGCTGCACACACACACACAGACAAACAGGTATTAAGACAGGGTAAACACACACAAATGGACATATGCAAACACTTTGTCTACAAAGAGAGTCGTACTTATCTTTATACACTCCCCGAACACAAAATATACACATGCCTGCATGCACACAAACATAACTGTAGCATGTAATCCAGGGTGCTTGCTTTCTTCTGGTGTGGCCCAGCTTAGCCTGGTTTAGTTTGGATGTGTTTTTTTTCATGATAAAAAACAAGCAGATGTGGTGTAGAGGGTAAAATCCATTTCTTTTCTGATCTGTTAAATAAAGCAGCATGAAAAAGGGGTTTAGGAGGTGTTATGAACAGGCTGGGCATTTTTCTAATCATCCCTTCCTTTAAAGATGTTTATTCATCATCTAAATATTAAGAAAGAAAATTAGATTGAATTCCACTGTTTTCCTCCCACTATGAGCGCACTGGACACACCCCGTGTCATGTGTTATTGAATGAAACCTCAGCAAAAAAAATTTGTGTGTCTCGTTCTGGAGTGACGCCTCAGCTGCTGGGACAGATGGAGCCAAATATCCGGTTCACATTAACACCCGGGCCCGCTCCAACTCACATGCATGCACCACTGCGTCCACAAAATGACACCTAATCCAAATTTAATTAATTCCTCTCTTATTGCTCTTTCTCTCTGTTGCCATTTTCAGTTTTATGAGACAGGTTAAAGGTTCCATGCAGATTAAGTGGTGTGGAAACAATTAAAGGAAACACATCACATTAGGGACTACTGTCCAATCCACTATCTGATCAAATGCTTCCTCGTCACACTGAACTCACAGCCAGACCACACCAGCCAATTTAATTTCAATTATCAGATGTTCTCTAGACAAAATACTGTTGAATTATGAAACCTTTCTGAATCCAGAAATTAAATCAGTAGATCCTTCAGTTTATTAGAGCCAGAAGCTCACACACACACACACACACACACACACAACAAGACTGCACTGCAGAAAACAGCTAGACAGTGGTCGGATTGACTGACAAAAGGTCAGAGAGTCAGACAGGATGAAGAAGACACACACACACACGCACACACACACACACACACACACAGTCTTCACATACACACACACACACACACACAGTCTTCACATACAAATACAGACTTCAGAAGGACTCACCTTTCACTCCTCACACCTGAACTTTGACCTGAAGCAGCCGTACGCTGACGATGAGGAAGTCCGTTGCACCTCGTTAAGAGTCCCACGCAAAAATAGTTCACGAGCTTTGAAAAATGTCCCCTCAGTGGAGCTGTGTGTGCACATATCACAGGGGTCTGAGCAGAGTAAGTGTACGCACGGATAGATGAAGCTTAAAAAATGACTTTCGTTCTTTTGAACTGGAGAACTGCAGGAACTGAACCACAAACAGGCTGACTGATTATATTTGGTACCTGTTGGTGGGCATGAAACAAATACAAAAACAGACACATTCAATGATATCACTCATCCAGAGGGACTGACATCAGAAGCATCACACTGTAGTCAGAAAACTCAGTTTATTTTGTTTCATGCTTTTAGTTTGGTTTTGTTTGGGAAACTTTTAAAAGTCACACATTTTCAAACTTTTTTTTTTTTTTATAAAATAAAGGTACTGGATGAAGAAGAACAGAAAATCGTTTCATTTTTTAACTTAAAGCTGCGCTCAAATGTGAATAATGGCTGAAACATACCAGATGTGTTTCCTCTCAGTCACAGCACTGGATCAGATAGGTTTCTATTTAAATCAATGTGCCAACTTACACTGGATCCATTACATTGCTGTCCGTCTGATCACAGCTAATACGCAGCCATCCTACTTTTACCGGGAGCCGGAGCTGTGATGCATCAGTTCAGAATAGAGAAGATCAAGCTGGACAGAAAGTAGTGCTTAGAAACTACCTAAAAAAACCTCTGTGACTTTAAAATTAAAACAAACCGTGTCAAAACCATGTTTTATGAAGCCTGACCATTGCAACAAAATGTCACAATGAACAGAGACATGCCAGGAGTCAACAGGTCAGACGTAATCGAGGGCCAACAGTGGAAAAATGTGGACAAGAAGAAGCTCATCATTGAGGTGGAAAAACACAAAGTAGAACGTCAGATAACAGAACCCCTCTCTGGGAGAGGAATAAAAAAAAAGTAATTTAGAAAAGATTCCTTCAATAACTCATTCATGGTAGAAGCACAGAAAGTCACAGAAAAGGCTCAGATACCACTGACTCTCTCCTTTAATTTAACTGTATGCGCGCGGTCACGCTGGCCAAACATTCCGTGCCCAAGCACGCTTCAGCTCTGAAGTCCAGTTCGTTTGGCTAGTGTGACTGCCACTATACCGTGCTTCGGCATAGGTCACTTCATGCCCAAGCACAAGCATGTCACAACCACTCCTCTCGAGTGTTATTTTAAGCAGTAAGGGGATGTTAGAGGGCTGTGTCAGACCAAAACAACTTAATATGAAACAAAAAGTCACTGAAGTTGTGATCCTGTTCTCTGTGTCTCATTGTGCTGACTCTGATGAGACCGCACTGCATGTAAACAGCCGCTTCATGGTGATGTAGGCAGGCCATGAATGTACCTAAAGTCTGCGACACTGCGGATGGGGGGGTGGGGTAGCCATGCTGGAGTTCAGCACAGTTTAGATGACCAGTGTGACCATACCCTATGTCACTGTTTTCATCAAAATGCTAGCAATAGCAGCATCCAGCTAACCCACTTTGGTTATGAAACCTCTTAGTACAAACTCTGCATGTACCTCTGCTCTGCTTGTGTAATTCTTCAATGATGTTTCCATCTGAGGCTGAGCTTTATTTCATCTTGGATGTTGGAGTAAGTCATCTGGAAAAAAGCTGAAGTCGACTGAAGTAGGCCAAGGTTACAGTCACAGCGATTTTAATAGATAAGGGTTTGAAAAGTCACCATGAGAATGAGAAAAACTGGTTGAATATTACAGAAAAGGAGCATCAAACTTACTTTTTTTTTTTTTTTTTTTAGGAATCACATCATATTCTGATGAAATTAGTTGAAGTATGGTATCTTACACATTTGAAATTTTGCATCCTGCATAATCCCCTAAAGGCCTTTTCTGTGATATTGATCCTCTATGTAATCCATTACTGTTATTCTGATGAGTGTTTATAGAGGAGCAGGGGGACTGGGGTGGCGGGGGGGTCTGTCTGCAGAGAAGCAAACTGTAATATAGAGAGATATCATTGTTATCTATTTCAATGCATGTTTGTCTCTAAATGCAGTTTTTCTCTCTGGAAGCTAAACGATTAGATGTATATTTCTCCTGACGGAGCACATTGCATCTCGGGTTTAAAATTCTGCAATGCTGAAGATGAAACTCAGATGAGAAATGGTTATTCCAAGCAAGCCATTGATTCCTGTAAGAGACAAACCCATCCCTGCTGAGAGAGTTGTTTGTCTAAGCGTTTCTGCAGCCAGCAGATATCAAACCACCCGTACGCCTGACTGCAGTTTCACATACAAAAGGAGAGACGACTGTTTTTGTGCGAGTGGTAAAAGAGTTTGCAAGAGGCCTTTCTGACTGCACAAAGACCAACAGTCCCAGACTTGAAGCTGTTTTGTGCTGCAATGATGGCAGACACACACACACACACACACATACACACACACACACAGCAAAACATATTGATTAAGGTCATAGACGTAGGAACTGGGGGGAATGGGTGGGACATGTCTCCCCCTAGTATTGGAGACAGCCGCATTTGTCCTCCCCAAAAAATTATACTGCAGAAGAGAAATTTTTAACTCACATGCTTTTATTTTGAAAGCTCCACACAGCGTTGTGTCACTGGGCTACCCCCTCCCATCAACACAGAGTGTTCGGGAGATGAGAGACAGCAGCGGGTTTTGACAGCAGCAGGCGACAGCACAGAAAGTCTTTAAATGAGGCAAAACGGTTCGTAGGGAACGTTACTTCTCTATAACATCATGTTGTTTGTCCACATTCATATCCACCTGTTTCTTCAGAAGCTTTTGGGTGTTGACTTCAGTCAGCGGTTATCGACTTCCAGTTGCCTGCAATGATATGGCTGACTGCCACCAGCAAGCTAGCTCAAAACATCAATCACTGAAATCATTAATGTTGGACAGGGCTCAGTGTAAACTTATTAAAACATCTGCACTATGACTCCACCTCCGATTTTAGTTCATTTTGTTGCTTTCTTGCTGTTAAAAGCCGGTTATTAGAGCGAGTATGACAGCTAGGCTAACATCATCAGCTTTGTGGTCTCCATGGCAGGTGCAGTAAGGTCTCATCAGGAGAATGTCAGCACATAGAGCAGTGAGACGGACAGATGAAGACATTAAAGGTGTAGAGACTGAGGAGGCTCAGGTGAGCTCTTAAACTGATGAGTGAAATATGTATTAGACTAAGACTTGGACAGACTTTGTCATTCTGTATGCAGCAGGTGAATACAGGACAAAGTTTTGTTTGCACAGGCCACAGTTTGTCAGGATACAGATACAGAGCAAAGTAACAAGGTGTGAAATGTAACATGGAGTGGTGAGGTGCACTCATGAGAAGACGCTCATTAATACTTTCAAACACAATTTTATCATGAGAAGAGCTGAGATACATTCAGGAGAGGCAGGTATTTAAAAATCATATTATTAATTATAACTGATTCAAAGAGGAGAACAGGTGAGGACTGATGTCAACTTGATTTTTTAAAGCTTAATTTTCAGTAATTATTTCATTATTTCCACAGTACTCTAAGGGTTTGGTTTGTGTTATTATGAGGTTATCAGCTGCACTAGAACAGCCCACCAGTGTTATACACATTTAAACAGTACCATGATTGAAAACTTTGACTGTAAGGATGAAGTTATGCTGTAAACAGAGCTGACAGTGCATGAGCTTATCTGCTAATCAGTTCTTAAACGTCTTCATTCTGTAGGACAAAAACCTTAACAGATACTTTTTTTTATCTTTTGTTGGTCAAATTTAGATATTGTACATTACTGATGTTGTCTGTTGTTAATACATTCATGCCATACAGGGACATTAAAGGTCCTGAGGCAGGGAGTCAGAGTGAGGGTGAGACAGGAGCAGAGCAACAGGTAAGAGAGAGCAACATATAACAGGAGACATTTAATAAGATATAATTAATAAGAGATATTTAATAAGGACTAACAACCCCCCCCCCCCCCCCCCCCCCAACACCACCCTTGGTTAAGGTGACTTTTTCTCCTGCAATCACAACAACGTTGCACACATGTAAAGTTCTGTTTCACAAAGCCACAACCATGTACACACACACACACACACACACACACACACACACACACACACACACACACACACACACACAAGCATAGTTAGGAGTTTATTGGGCTCAAAGGTAGTAGTTTGTACTTTTAGAGTCGCTAATGTCAGAGCTAAAACTAAAACACAGCCTCCGGAAAAACACACCTCCAGAACGCCTGTGACACAGAGAGAGAGAGAGAGAGAGAGAGAGAGAGAGAGAGAGAGAGAGAGAGAGAGAGAGAGAGAGACTGACTACTAAAGTCACACTTTTACTCAAACACTTTCTTGCTCACACACCTGTTTAACGCCCATGACCTCGACACACCTGTAGTGGGAATCTGTCCAAGTTGGCAGTGTGTTTGTGTGTGTCTGTGTGTGTGTGTGTGTGTGTGTGTGTGTGTGTGTGTGTGTGTGTGTGTGTGTGTGTGTGAGAGAGAGAGAGAGAGAAAGAGAAAGAACATTTTAAGCATTTAATTTCAGTTTATTATCCATCAAATCTTTCTGCAACATGGTGGAAAAAGCTGTTAATCCTGTTCAGTAAGAAAGGCAAAAAGACAAGAAGAGAAACAGACCGACGTTCCTCAAAAACCTGGACGAGGACAAATGCACATCCAAGGCTGAAAATACTGGTTCTGTGGAACCCGTCCGGTTTAAGAGTGAAGGGGCGAGGTCAAGCAATAAAGAGAGCCAGACGGACAGAAAGGAGAAGAGGGAACAAAACAGTCACGGGGAGCGAGGAAGGCTGGGGGACTGGTGAGATGAAAAATTGCCATTCTCTCAGCGTGCTGCTGTGTCAGACGTAACAGGAGGAGGTGCAGGGTGGGGGGGGGCTGGACTTTGAGGGCTGAAACATCAAAGAAGAGGGAGAATATGAGTTTGACCCCTGCAGGAGAGGACAACGGGGTTTGACCCCTGACATCTGTAAAGATACAGTTACTCCAAACACTCACACCCCATGCACACACACACTCTCACACACACATACACACTCAGTTGCACAGAGAGAGAGCAAACAGTTAGATCGTCATTTCCCACCATTTTGAGGTTTTATACTCTTCTCTTTTTCTTCTGTTTGGCTTCCTGTAAATGTTGATCTCTGCTTGGCCTTGTTCAAACACAGAATCCCGTGCGTCATTTTTCATCCCAAACTACACAAATTTAAAGTCCCACAGAAGACAGTGTTAGTGTTTCATACATAAAAACCTGAACTAAACTGCAGAAGTTTAGAAGTGCACAATAAAACTCTTTAAATGTGAAATTCCACAGAGATAACCGGCACTTTCTACTTCAATTAAAAAAAGTGAAGATTCACTGTTCGTACACATTATTAGTATTCTCCAGCTGGGGGTTTGCGCTGGTTGGAAACCACATCAGCATAACCATCAAAACAGAGGATCAGAATACTAAATTGTTAATAACAGACTCCACAAATCTGTAAGCAGCAACAGTGGCTGAGTCTGCTGGAAATCATGAATCTCGTTTCCGGCAGCATTCAGAGAAAAAGATGTTAAACTGTGGTCGAACCGTTGATTGGCATGGTGTTTTTTTCCTGGACAGTGGAGTGCTCAACAGATGAAGATGTGCTGCTTTTTGTAGCTGCCAAACATGAAAAATGGCTTGTCCAAACACCGACTGTGTTATATTACTCTAAGTGAATTATGTCCCTTTTCAATTTTTAACAAGCTCAACCTTAATTGGAAACATCATGAGGTCAGGAAAACACAAAATTGGAGTTTTAGGATGCTGGCAGCGAGGGAGGGAACTGAATATGTAAAATCACATTTATCCTTTATATAAGGGTTCCTGTTGAATCTGTATGACCAGAGCCAGCCATACCCAATGTGGCGCCCTAAGCCAGCTTTTATATGGCGCCCACCTCAATGGGCATTTTACATACACTTAAAAAAAGAAATACCAACATTTTTACCACTTTCTTTAATTGATAAAAGATGATATCACCCAATTTATACGAGTGCTGCAAAATTTGACAGAAAAGTGTGATTGTATACAAAAAACATTATTAATGGTAGCTGTGAAAAATGTACTTCTTAATTAATAATTTAAAAGTTTTGATTTTGTACGTTTTGATTTAAAAGTACAACTAAAGCTTGTACAGAGTTATTTTCAGTGCACTGCAGTTAAATTTTAGTTTTAGATGTTTTGTTTGTTTTGTTGGGGTCTAGTTTGAGTTTTATCATTATTTATTATTATTAATTGTTTTATTAAAGCTGTAGCCTGTTATTCCTGTTTTTTTTTTTTTTTTAACATACAAATGAGCAAAAGTAAAGGCTTTTTATTTGGGATGTGAATTATAGTTTACCCCCCGCTGCATAAATTAGCGCCCTGGTTGGGACACCCAAATCTGGAAAGTCTGGACCCGTCCCCTGCTTGTCCGTGCACACCTGGTGTCAGGTATGTTATGTTGCTTTGCTCATCAGTGGATGGATTTATGCTGAACAGAGGGTCACACAGACCTGTGCACTTGACTCTTAGCAGCAAGTTGATGTGATAATCGTTGCGCCCCAGTGCCGACTCCACTGACTTGATGTAGAAATGAGCAGTAGTCTAGAAAGGGATAGTCTTTTTTTTTCTCCTTCCCACAACAAATACTGTCCCTGTGTTGAAATACTCAAATACTTTAATTTGTTTTTGAGGGCACACAATGTGAAATGAAAATTCTTTGCTAGTTTGAACAATTTTAAGACCACTCAAGTTGCAACCTCTGTGGTGTTAAAAAAAAAAAAAAAAATGAAGCTGTTTCCGTGCAAAAAGCCTGCAGTTCCTTGAGTGTCCACTTGAGGCTGACTCCAAAAGCCAAAGACACTCAAAAAGAGACCAACATATGTTGACAGCCTGGTTCAAAAACAGTTCTAGTCTTTGGACATTGTTTCTTTTCTTTTCTTTTCTTTTCTTTTCTTTAATTGACCTCCCCCAAAGATCAGAGGGGCGTGGCCTGATCAGAGGCACATCATAAACAATTGCTTGTCGAAATAATGTTCATACACTTAAAGTCAATGTGATGATGTTACTGCTACAGCAAGCGGTAGTCTTAAAATGTTTAATATTTACCAGTCTCCATTGCACAGCCATCTGTGGAATACCCACAGCAACCAATAAGAGGAGCAGACTGGGTTAGTGTGTACTTTGACAGCTTAAAAACATGACAGCAAACATAGAAACAACTGTGCCTCAAGCTAAGTGGAACATTTCACCCTCATCCTTTTCTTGTCTTTATATTTTTACACAAACACACGTCAAGACAGCCAGCTGACGGGGTTGATCATCCGTCATGTTTGCTGGTCTTCTGAAGTCTTGTCTGATTACACAGGTTTCTGCGACACACAAATGTCAAATGTGAGGTGGTCTAGTGTGTGTTCAGAGGATTGTAATGTTAAAAACTGGATGAAAGTGTGCTAGTGCTTTTTGATCTCCAATGGTTTCCAAAGCATTTAAGATCTTAGTCGTCTAGAGTGTGTGACAAGCTTTTGTCTGTGATATGACACTTATCATCAGGTTTACTCGAGGCCTTAAGTTAAAGTAGCTGTTCTGAACTACACGTGGTAAGTTTCTGAGAAAAGTTTTTACTGCTTCAAGGTCAAAAGGAATCCTGTCCACCAACTACCAGCTTATCTAAGAACACATCCACAGTGCAGAGACCATTGAAAGAATCTGCACACACACACACACACACACACACACACACACACACACACACACACACACACACACACACACACACACACACACACACACACACACACATCCTGGTAGTTATCTATGCCTCCCAGCTGTGAACAAACTAACCAGAGTTACATCACAGCACCAAGAGACACCTGGGTGTACTTTACATAACATACACACTGAATCAGAAATACACACACACACACACACACACACACACACACACACACACACACACACACAAGCATGCATCAACAAAATGCACACAGCTACATGCACATACCATACACAACAGTGTAGGTGCCTTTGTGCAGGTCTGGAGCAGGAGAGATAAATTTAGGACTGCGTGGGTCTCGGTGGACTGTGTCAGTGCATCTGTCGAATGAATCAGCACTCAGACGGTACAGTACCTGGCTAGCTGTTTAAGTGATTCTGTTTGTCTCATCTGTCTGTACATGACCAGACTGGACAAGCAGAGCCATCCATCTAAAGTTTCACAGAAAACCACTGAGGGCCAGAGCAGCACCACATCCTGGGTGAGGATGAGCCCCAGCTGTTTGGCAATGCAGTTTGCTCCAAGTAGTTAGAAATACTTGTTCTGCTTATTGTTTCCTTTAAGTGTTAGCATGACCGGCATGTAAAAGCAATGTTATCAGAAGACATTAGATAACACATGGCTAAGGGTGTATTCACACCTGGCTCTTTTGGGGCAGTTACCTACCTACCTCTACCACTATCACTATGCTATCACTCTCCTGTTCATCTTTCTTCTTCTCTTCTGTCCTTTTTCTGTCTGTCAGTTCAGCTCCAGTCTCCATCATCACTACTTAATAAACCAAAGAAATCGTTTTCAGCAGAGAAAAACTCAGATCTCTCTTCTCACTACTAAACTTCATCAGCCGGTGTGATGTTGTCATAGAGACTTTGAGCTGTAAATCAATCTGGTCCTGACCGACTCCATCAGGAAGCTAATAAAATAGCGTTTATAAATAACCTATATTGGTGCTGATGATCTCATTTTAAGTTTTTGATTAGGATCAGGAAGATATCTAGAAGAGAGACTTTTTCAAGATCAATAAGAAAGTCCTCACAGGTACTTTAAATAGAGACCAAAATAAAGTTTCTTGTTAAAATTTTGCTTAAGTCTAACTTTAAGCTAGCTTTCATTGGAATTGTAAGCAGCTTAATGAGACAACAATCTCTAAAACCAACAGAAACATAGAGCCCTGCTTGTCATAAAACAATTGTGGATTAGTGAACATGTTTCAAAAGAAAGAAAAGTGCTTTTAGGAATTGTAAGGAAATGGGAACACTTTCTGAGTGACTAAGTCAATTTAGTCCTGTCATGCTAGGATGATATTGCAAGACATTCATGAGAGCTGAATCACATAGTCAGACAGCCATCAGGAATTCTTTTGGTGCTTAGTTATGAATCTTCACCACTGATTTTTAAGTAGCCCTCCTTTGGGCCTCAGCCTGGTTGTTCCTCACAAGATCAGCTAACATCTATTTTGGTCTGTCGCCAGCTGAGGTGAGGAGCTTATGTGTGAATAAGAGGTGGCACCAGAGATGAAGCTTCCAGCAGTCTGGGCTGGAAAAGGCAGACGTGAATGTGTTTTACACTCTGTGCATGGCAGCAAGAAAATCTCTCTCAGAAAGCTAGAAGCAAGTTCCCTCGGAAGGGCAAGTGCCAAAGATAATGTCAAAGCTTTCTTTGACAGACTGGAGAAGGTGTTGGGTTGACATTCAGTGAGATCAGGGGGGAAAACTGATGTGACTTCTGTTCAAAAAAGGCAGATTGGTGGCCTGGCCAAGGTTTAAACAGGAACTTACCTCATTCAGGGTATCTGAATGAACAAAGTATGGACAGTCTCAAAGCCCAAAAGTTCAATAATCACTTCAAGACAAAGCAAACTTACAGACCAATGAAGACTCTTGAAATACACTGGTTGCTTCTCCAGTCTGTCTCCACTCCTTCACAGCACTGGATCAGATCAGTTTCCATTCAAGCTAATGTGTCAACTCACACTGGATCTGTTCTGTTGTGGTCCGGCTGCGTGGCTGGTCCGGCACGTCGCAGCTAATTCATAACCATTGTGTTTTTGCCAGAGCTCTGACGCATCAATTAGAGCAGAGAAGATCGAGCGGGACAGGTAGTAGTGCACTGAAACTACCTAAAAAGAGTCTGAGACTTTCAAAATAAAACTGTGTCAAAACCAGATCCTGTTTAGTTTTACCAACACAAGAAAACATCACAATGAGCAAAGACACACCAGGAATCAACAGGTTTGAGGTTTATTAATGGAGAGGAAAGCACAGGAATTCCGCGGTCTCATGACTCCAGCTGTCTGTCAGTCCTGCGGCTTGCCAGATTAAACATGCAGCCGGTGTGAGTTGACAAAGTCAACACGCAGCGGAGTGGAGCTGGACTGCAGATGCAGCCGGTGTATTTGAGGTGTGACAAGAATTGAATAAGGCCAAACAGGTGAACAGGTGAAAGGGGTTCCTTCATAAACAGACCAGCCCACCCCACCCCTGTCCAAGGTTATTGGGGCAGTGACAAATAAGGGTTGGTATCAAAATGTGTCGTTTGATTTCATAATATTTTACATGACATTTCTACCATTTTAACCAGTTAAAGAATCAGTCCCATTTAACTACCAAATGGTGTAACCACAAAAAAATGACAAGGATTAAATAATTCACCTTCTAAGAAGTTATGACAGTATAGTGATGGAATAAGTTATTCATTAAGAAATATCATCTCAAAGTGTATTTAAAATATTTCATTTCTAAACTTGATAATATGGGTTTGGCTGTACTGAGTGAGTCAGTATAACGTACCATCAGTGTTTTCTCTCTATTTTTGGCTCAGTTGGTTTAAGATCATTTTTTATTTTCATTTTTTTTTTTTTTCAGTTTTACCAACTGACCAAGTCTTTCAGCCTGTGAGAAAAAATGAATCTAGCTCACGGGGAGCCAAATCCTAAAACAACCAGGGAGGTAAAAATAAATAAAACGGAAGAAAAAAAGTTTGTAATTTAAAAAATAAATCAGTGTAGTACAGATACAAATGCTCCGAAACAAAAGAAATCCATTGCCTTTGAGCTATTTTGGGTGCTTGAATCATTTATATGAAGGCAGATTTGATATTCAGGGCAGAGCAGCTCCTATCAAGATTGCAGAATTTGATCAGTCTGATATTTCAAAGTGTTGCATGATATCAGTTCAGACGATTATGCTTTTTTCAGGGTTGTTTTTTTTTCATTTTTTATTTTTTTATTTTGAGGATGGGTGTTCTTTTAACTTTTTTTAATCAGATGGGGCAATTTGAATGAGAGGAAATGTGAGGGAAAAAACTTATATTTTTTTCTCACTAATTAACCGCAGTGGGATCTTAGCGATGAAGTTGAGGGGCATTTCTTACTGGTGTATAGGAACAAGGCTACTGAGCATTTGAAGCCTTGTGTGCATAATTTCAAGGTCGATAAAAACTGCAAAGTTGGTTCGATGGTTGGAGGTGTGCAGTCACCTCAGAAAATGTGTTATTGTGAGTTTCAAATGCAAAGCTAACAGCACATTTGTTTTTAAGATTTAAAAGATCCACATAACACACCAAACTCATGACCAGAACACCAGTAGTGTAGAAAGAGAGGACTAAAGGCCTGTCAGGAGAAAATAAATAAATAAATACACAAACAAACAAATGAATACATAAATAAAGCTAGAATCAAATCCCATGGCTGAGGTAGCAAAAGCTTTGAAATTAAAATCAGATGAGCAAATCCTCGGATGATCACAATGAGATGTTTTCTGCATGAATGTGGTGCACACAGTTAGCCTGCTCATTTGAATTGTGCCAACATGCTGAAAAAATATTAAATTAGAGCCTGAGGGAATTCAGAGATCCACTGCAATATCAAACCAACACAAACGGCTCACAAACGGCAGACTAACAGCACAGTTGGCTTCAGAGCGGCACAGGAGGTCACTTTGTAAAACCAGTTGGTTGACTGGTTTCCATGTTATTTGGAGAGACAGCATGGCTTGAGGAGCTGCTTTAAGAGGCAGTGATATTCATAAATAAGGTTTGACTGTACATATAAATGTTTGTATGATCAAGGCGGCATCAGCAGTGATGTGGATGCTATACCGGTCTGTTGTGGTGAAAAGGGAGCTTAGCCAGAAGGCAAGACTCTCAATTTACTGGTCAATCTACATCACAATCCTCACCTGTGGTCATGAGCTGTGGGCAGTGACTGAAAGGACAAGGTCCTGAATACAAGTTGCCGAAATTAGCTTTCTCTGCATGGTGCCTGTGCTCAGCCTGAAGGGCTGATCATGTTTTCCACACAAACGTCACACATGGAAATTAGACATGTGAGATCAGCACTAGAGAACGCATGTGGCTTTTATGCTTTTTCACACTCGCACGTCGTCCGTTCCCAAACTGCAGGGGGCGGTGCATCGCAAACACACGACTACCAGAGTACTAAACTCGAGGGTGTTCACACAGTTTACTACATTTTTTCACAAGTTCCTCCTCGCTGCCAAGTTTGGCCACAATTTGATTACAGGAATCGTTCATCACACGCTTATCAAGGTGATCTCTGTGTGGTGAATCATATAAATGTCAGTATTTGTTGTACTTTGGACACGTGGAGTCCCTGCTCGTATGCACCATAGACTGTATAATTAATGGACGTAGTCTCCGCGACATCACCCATCTGATCCTGAAACGGACTTTTGAAGCAAAACAGCCGACACGGCCATATTGGAAATGAGGCGTGCTGTGAGTCTCCACAGTAACAACCATAGAACGCTCCACTGTCACGTGATCTGAGCTGTGCCTCTGATTGGACGAACTGGCGAGCTTAATATAATGGAAACTGCCAAATTAGAAAATAATTCACCCCCCGTACAGTGCGTGCCGTTAGTGAAATTAGTGATTCTGACGGAAGACATTCTTTGTACCAGGCTGTAAATGTGCTTATTTTGGCTGTGAAAACGTCTTTTTTTGTCTTGGTGTGTTTGTGACTTCCGGTACTTCCAGAGCCAGCCTCAAGAGGACACTCGAGGAACAGCAGACTTTAGCACTTCAGCATTGCGTCATATTTTCAGACTGGAGGTTGCCACTTGCTCTGCACACGATAGAAGCTCCGAGCCAGATGAGGTGGTTTGGGCATCTGGTGAGGAGGCCTCCCGGACACCTCCCTGAGGAGCTGTTTCAGACATGCCCAGCTTGGTGGAGACCCCAGGGTAGACCCAGGACACAATGAAGATATTAAAACTCCTAGCTAGCCGAGGAATGCCTCAGTATCCCCCCAGAGGAGCTGGAGGAAATGGCTGGGGACCGGGGCCACTGGTCTTCACTGATGACATTGCTGCCCCTCAAATGAGTGGTAGAAGATGGATTATTATTATTATTATTATTATTATTATTATTATTATTATTATTATTATTATTATTATTATTATTATTAAGGAGCAGCAGAGGAGTGAGTAAGTTACTTGTCTGTAAGTGAACAGATTACGCTTCAGGATCAACCAAAGTGGCTGCAGAGTGTGAGACTGTCAGACCTTATCTTCAAAGACCCACAAACAGTTCACACCCTGCTACAGTGTGTGTGTTTCTCTGTGTGAGTTTGCATGTGTGTGTGTGTGTGTGTGTGTGTGTGTGTGTGTGTGTGTGTGTGTGTGTGTGTGTGTGTGTGTGTGTGTGTGTGTGTGTGTGTGTGTGTGTGTGTTGGTCAAGAGAGTATTCGCAATGAGGAAAGCCAATGCTGAAAAGCTACACTTCCTTCCTGTCTGAGTGATATCACAGGCCAACGATAACACACACACACACACACACACACACACAGAGAGAGAGAGAGAGAGAGAGAGACTCTCTCACTCTCCTCCTTCCTTCGGGAAAGAAGGATAGTCAGTGTTGTTTTGCATCTTTTTAGAAACAGAGAGTTATTTCAGAGCCAGATTCTCCTGATGCTCCGTCAGATTACTGAGAGAACCTTGTTCTTATATTTCATATTCTTTATTTATTTTTCTTTTTTTTTAATCAAAAACTTGCACAAACACAGATAAGCTCATGACTCAAAAGAATGCACAATGAGCACAAAAAGCACTCAACATTGTGTGCTCTTCTGTAAGGTTGAACCAGCTGCTATTTAAGGCAACAACTCACATGGATGAAAAACTTAACTCCCCTATTTTCTCTGCGCTGGAGCCTCCGTGATCCCTTAATCATCACGCTCTGGAATGAAAACTGCTCACCAGGGTTATCTAAAAGTGAAACTTTGCCCTGAGACCTCTCCTTAGGGCGTCATTTTCTGCTCAGGAACAATACTGACCTCATCTGGAGCCACTTTGCCACTGCCGCTGTTTACGCTCCTTCATGGAAAGCATCAGTGAGGACTGAATTATGTAGCAATTCTCCCACAGAGAGGAGTCTGGTGGCGCATACACTCGCACAGGCAGACAGAGAGGAAGAAGTAAGAGGGGCAGACAGGCGAGACAGTAGGAGGATAAAAAAGGTAGATTGAGAGATTCACAATGAAGTGGTGAGAGTGAGACGGATGGACCACACAAAGCAGAGTGAGACAGACAAGCAATAAACAGACTCAAGCATCCCACGCTTAATTAATTAGAGAGCAAAAACACTGCAGGGCTCTAGTCTGCTTTAAAGACAGTTAAGCATGTAACAGCCTCACAACAACACACCCAAGCACTCAGAGAGCAGACACGTGTGACAGCAGGCATCTACACACATGACAAAAGAACCCTGCATCACCTCTTTGTCTCAGATCCTTAGATGAGGAGAGGGAGGGATGAAAAGAGCAAGGAGGGAAGTAAATGAGTTGGGCAAAAAACAGGAGGGGAGAGACTGCAGTGAGAGAAAGAGGAGGAGGAGGTGGAGGAGGTGGAGGAGGGGGGGCAGAGAGAGGGTGAGGAATACTGGGAAAAGAAAGGAACACACATAGCAGAGATGGAGCGACAGTGAGACAAGAAGAGATGAGGCCAGATGAGGTGGGGATAGATGTCACAAGAGGAGGGGAGAAATGAAGTGTGAGATGAAGAAAAGTAAAGGATGCAATGGAAGGAGAGAGACGGAGAGAGAGATGGAGAGAAAGAGAGCGAGAGAGAGAGAGAGAGAGGAGGGGGAAGAAGAGGGTAAATTAGATGGAAGGAGAAAACCAAAAAAAAAGAATAGTAAAGTGCAGTGGAGAGAAGAGGAAGGAGAGGAAGAAAAGAGGGACCAGAGACGCTGTGACCTCACATGGTTGCCTGCAATGAGGCTTTGAAGATCATCTCAAGGTTGTTAGATAAGAGGAAAGCCATTCAGACAGAA